>JARFXV010002366.1:0-72394 GCA_031761425.1 Cosmopolites sordidus | reverse complement strand
ATTTATTTTTTGTCATTTGTCGAAAAATTTTATGCCCTGTCAAGATTTGCAAAAATTAGTAAGTGGTCCTACGGTGATGAAACTGAACCACCTGATAGATAATTTTACGTAGAATCAACCGGTGAAAAGCACCCATCGCTATCTCTAATAGTTTTTGAAATATTCGCGAAAAATGTTTGGTTTGGATTTTTTGATTTTTTTCGAATTTTCAAAAGCTCATATCTCGGCAACTAGACGTTTTATCGAAGTATTGCGGCCAGATTCGGAAAATAAGCTTTTCGGAGCACCAAATATCCCGAAATCAGCGATATTTATTTTTTGTCATTTGTCGAAAAATTTTATGCCCTGTGAAAATTTGCAAACAACGGAAAGTGGTCCTACGGTGATGAAACTGAACCACCTCATAGATAATTTTACGTAGAATCGACCGGTGAAAAGCACACATCGCTATCTCTAATAGTTTTTGAAATATTCGCGAAAAAAGTTTGTTTTGGATTTTTTGATTTTTTTCGAATTTTTAAAAGTTCATATCTCGGCAACTATACGTTTTATCGAAGTTTTGCGGCCAGATTCGGAAAGTAAGCGTTTCGGAGCACCAAATATACCGAAATCAGCGATATTTATTTTTTGTCATCTGTCGAAAAATTTTAAGCACTGTGAAAATTTGCAAAAAATGGAAAGTGGTCCTACGGTGATGAAACTGAACCACCTCAAAGATAATTTTACTTAGAATCGACCGGTGTAAAGCACACATCGCGCTCTCTAATAGTTTTTGAAATATTCGCGAAAAATGCTTGTTTTGGATTTTTTGATTTTTTTCGAATTTTCAAAAGCTCATATCTCCGCAACTAGACCTTTTTTAGAAGTTTTGCGGTCAGATTCAGAAAGTACGCGTTTCGGAGCACCAAATATCCCGAAATCAGCGATAATTATTTTTTGTCATTTGTCGAAAAATTTTATGCCCTGTGAAAAGTTGCAAAAATTGGAAAGTGGTCCTACGGTGATGAAACTGAACCACCTGAGAGATAATTTTACGTAGAATCGACCGGTGAAAAGCACACATCGTTATCTCTAATAGTTTTTGAAATATTTAAGAAAATTTTTTATCGTTTTGGATTTTTTGATTTTGTCGAATTTTCAAAAGCTCATATCTCGGCAACTAGACGTTTTATCGAAGTTTTGCGGCCAGATTCGGAAAGTACGCGTTTCGGAGCACCAAATATCCGGAAATCAGCGATATTTATTTTTTGCCATTTGTCGAAAAATTTTAAGCCCTGTGAAAATATGCAAAAAATTGAAAGTGGTCCTACGGTGATGAAACTGAACCACCTGATAGATAATTTTACGTAGAATCGATCGGTGAAAAGCACACATCGCTATCTCTAATAATTTTTGAAATATTCGCAAATATTTTTTATCGTTTTGGATTTTTTGATTTTTTCGAATTTTCAAAAGCTCATATCTCGGCAACTAGACGTTATATAGACGCTTTGCGGCCAGATTCAGAAAGTACGCTTTTCGGAGCACCTAATATCCCGAAATCAGCGATATTTATTTTTTTGTCATTTGTCGTAAAATTTTACGCCACCCCCCTCTGTGAAAATTCGAAAAAAATGAAAAGTGGTCCTACGCGTATGAAACTGAACCACCTGATAGATTATTTTACGTAGAATCGACCGGTGAAAAGCACACATCGCTATCTCTAATAGTTTTTGAAATATTCGCGAAAAATGTTTATCGTTTTGAATTTTTTGATTTTTTCGAATTTTCAAAAGCTCATATCTCGGCAACTAGACGTTTTATAGAAGTTTTGCGGCCAGATTCGGAAAGTACGCGTTTCGGAGCACCAAATATCCCGAAATTAGCCATATTTATTTTTTGTCATTTCTCGAAAAATTTTAAGCCCTGTGAAAATTTGCAAAAAATGGAAAGTGGTCCGACGGTGATGAAACTGAACCACCTGACAGATGATTTTACGTAGAATCCACCGGTGAAAAGCACACATCGCTATCTCTAATAATTTTTGAAATATTCGCGAAATATGTTTATCGTTTTGCATTTTTTGATTTTGTCGAATTTTCAAAAGCTCATATCTCGGCGACTAGACGTTTTATAGAAGTTTTGCGGCCAGATTCGGAAAGTAGGCGTTTCGGAGCACCAAATATCCCGAAATCAGCGATATTTATTTTTTGTCACTTGTCGAAAAATTTTATGCCCTGTGAAAATTTGCAAAAATTGGTAAGTGGTCCTACGGTGATGAAACTGAACCACCTGATAGATAATTTTACGTAGAATCGACCGGTGAAAAGCACACATCGCTCTCTCTAATAGTTTTTGAAATATTCGCGAAAAATATTTGTTTTGGATTTTTTGATTTTTTTCGAATTTTTAAAAGTTCATATCTCGGCAACTAGACGTTTTATCGAAGTTTTGCGGCCAGATTCGGAAAGTAAGCGTTTCGGAGCACCAAATATCCCGAAATCAGCGATATTTATTTTTTGTCATTTGTCGAAAAATTTTTAGCCCTGTGAAAATTTGCAAAAAATGGAAGCTGGTCCTACGGTGATGAAACTGAACCACCTCAAAGATAATTTTACGTAGAATCGACCGGTGAAAAGCACACATCGTTCTCTCTAATAGTTTTTGAAATATTCGCGAAAAATGTTTGTTTTGGATTTTTTGATTTTTTTCGAATTTTCAAAAGCTCATATCTCGGCAACTAGACGTTTTATCGAAGTATTGCGGCCAGATTCGGAAAGTAACCGTTTCGGAGCACCAAATATCCCGAAATCAGCGATATTTATTTTTTGTCATTTGTCGAATAATTTTTAGCCCTGTGAAAATTTGCAAAAAATGGAAAGTGGTCCTACGGTGATGAAACTGAACCACCTGATAGATGATTTTACGTAGAATCGACCGGTGAAAAGCACACATCGCTATCTGTAATAGTTTTTGAAATATTCGCGAAAATTTTTTTTCGTTTTGGATTTTTTGATTTTTTCGAATTTTCAAAACCTCATATCTCCGCAACTAGACGCTTTATAGAAGTTTTGCGGCCAGATTCGGAAAGTACGCGTTTCGGAGCACCAAATATCCCGAAATCAGCGATAATTATTTTTTGTCATTTGTCGAAAAATTTTATGCCCTGTGAAAAGTTGCAAAAATTGGAAAGTCGTCCTACGGTGATGAAACTGAACCACCTGAGAGATAATTTTACGTAGAATCGACCGGTGAAAAGCACACATCGCTATCTCTAATAGTTCTTGAAATATTCGCGAAAAATTTTTATCGATTTGGATTTTTTATTTTTTCGAATTTTCAAAAGCTCATATCTCGGCAACTAGACGTTTTATAGAAGTTTTGCGGCCAGATTCGGAAAGTACGCGTTTCGGAGCACCAAATATCCCGAAATCAGCGATATTTATCTTTTTGTCATTTGTCGAAAAATTTTACGCCACCCCCCTCTGTGAAAATTGGCAAAAAATGAAAAGTGGTCCTACGGTGCTGAACGGTGCTACGGTCCTACGGTAAACTGAACCACCTGATAGATAATTTTGCGTAGAATCGACCGGTGAAAAGCACACATCGTTATCTCTAATAGTTTTTGAAATATTTGCGAAAATTTTTTATCGTTTTGGATTTTTTGATTTTGTCGAATTTTCAAAAGCTCATATCTCGGCAACTAGACGTTTTATAGAAGTTTTGCGGCCAGATTCGGAAAGTACGCGTTTCGGAGCACCAAATATCCTGAAATCAGCGATATTTATTTTTTGTCACTTGTCGAAAAATTTTATGCCCTGTGAAAATTTGCAAAATTTGGTAAGTGGTCCTACGGTGATGAAACTGAACCACCTGATAGATAATTTTACGTAGAATCGACCGGTGAAAAGCACACATCGCTATCTCTAATAGTTTTTGAAATATTCGCGAAAATGTTTATCGTTTTGGATTTTTTGACTTTTTCGGATTTTCAAAAGCTCATATCTGGGAAACTAGACGTTTTATCGAAGTTTTGCGGCCAGACTCGGAAAGTACGCGTTTCGGACCACCAAATATCCCGAAATCGGCGATATTTATTTTTTTGCCATTTGTCGAAAAATTTTTAGCCCTGTGAAAATTTGCAAAAAATGGATAGTGGTCCTACGGTGATGAAACTGAACCACCTGATAGATGATTTTACGTAGAATCGAATGGTGAAAAGCACACATCGCTATCTCTAATAGTTTTTGAAATATTCGCGAACAATTTTTATCGTTTTGGATTTTTTGATTTTGTCGAATTTTCAAAAGCTCATATCTCGGCAACTAGACGTTTTATAGAAGTTTTGCGGCCAGATTCGGAAAGTACGCGTTTCGGAGCACCAAATATCCCGAAATCAGCGATATTTATTTTTTGTCATTTGTCGAAAAATTTTATGCCCTGTCAAGATTTGCAAAAATTAGTAAGTGGTCCTACGGTGATGAAACTGAACCACCTGATAGATAATTTTACGTAGAATCAACCGGTGAAAAGCACCCATCGCTATCTCTAATAGTTTTTGAAATATTCGCGAAAAATGTTTGGTTTGGATTTTTTGATTTTTTTCGAATTTTCAAAAGCTCATATCTCGGCAACTAGACGTTTTATCGAAGTATTGCGGCCAGATTCGGAAAATAAGCTTTTCGGAGCACCAAATATCCCGAAATCAGCGATATTTATTTTTTGTCATTTGTCGAAAAATTTTATGCCCTGTGAAAATTTGCAAACAACGGAAAGTGGTCCTACGGTGATGAAACTGAACCACCTCATAGATAATTTTACGTAGAATCGACCGGTGAAAAGCACACATCGCTATCTCTAATAGTTTTTGAAATATTCGCGAAAAAAGTTTGTTTTGGATTTTTTGATTTTTTTCGAATTTTTAAAAGTTCATATCTCGGCAACTATACGTTTTATCGAAGTTTTGCGGCCAGATTCGGAAAGTAAGCGTTTCGGAGCACCAAATATACCGAAATCAGCGATATTTATTTTTTGTCATCTGTCGAAAAATTTTAAGCACTGTGAAAATTTGCAAAAAATGGAAAGTGGTCCTACGGTGATGAAACTGAACCACCTCAAAGATAATTTTACTTAGAATCGACCGGTGTAAAGCACACATCGCGCTCTCTAATAGTTTTTGAAATATTCGCGAAAAATGCTTGTTTTGGATTTTTTGATTTTTTTCGAATTTTCAAAAGCTCATATCTCCGCAACTAGACCTTTTTTAGAAGTTTTGCGGTCAGATTCAGAAAGTACGCGTTTCGGAGCACCAAATATCCCGAAATCAGCGATAATTATTTTTTGTCATTTGTCGAAAAATTTTATGCCCTGTGAAAAGTTGCAAAAATTGGAAAGTGGTCCTACGGTGATGAAACTGAACCACCTGAGAGATAATTTTACGTAGAATCGACCGGTGAAAAGCACACATCGTTATCTCTAATAGTTTTTGAAATATTTAAGAAAATTTTTTATCGTTTTGGATTTTTTGATTTTGTCGAATTTTCAAAAGCTCATATCTCGGCAACTAGACGTTTTATCGAAGTTTTGCGGCCAGATTCGGAAAGTACGCGTTTCGGAGCACCAAATATCCGGAAATCAGCGATATTTATTTTTTGCCATTTGTCGAAAAATTTTAAGCCCTGTGAAAATATGCAAAAAATTGAAAGTGGTCCTACGGTGATGAAACTGAACCACCTGATAGATAATTTTACGTAGAATCGATCGGTGAAAAGCACACATCGCTATCTCTAATAATTTTTGAAATATTCGCAAATATTTTTTATCGTTTTGGATTTTTTGATTTTTTCGAATTTTCAAAAGCTCATATCTCGGCAACTAGACGTTATATAGACGCTTTGCGGCCAGATTCAGAAAGTACGCTTTTCGGAGCACCTAATATCCCGAAATCAGCGATATTTATTTTTTTGTCATTTGTCGAAAGATTTTACGCCACCCCACCCCCCTGTGAAAATTCGAAAAAAATGCAAAGTGGTCCTACGGTGATGAAACTGAACCACTTGATAGATAATTTTACGTAGGATCGACCGGTAAAAAACACGCATCGCTATCTCTAATAGTTTTTGAAATATTCGCGAAAAATGTTTAGTGTTTTGGAATTTTTGATTTTTTCGAATTTGTCAAAAGCTCCTCTCGGCAACTAGACGTTTTATCAAAGGTTTGCGGCCAGATTCGGAAAGTACGCGTTTCGGAGCACCAAATATCCCGAAATCAGCGATATTTATTTTTTGTCATTTGTCGAAAAATTTTAAGCCCTGTGAAAATTTGCAAAAAATGGAAAGTGGTCCTACGGTGATGAAACTGAACCACCTGATATATAATTTTACGTAGAATCGATCGGTGAAAAGCACACATCGCTATCTCTTATAGTTTTTGAAATATTCGCGAAAAATGTTTATCGTTTTGGATTTTTTGACTTTTTCGAATTTTCAAAAGCTCATATCTCGGAAACTAGACGTTTTATCGAAGTTTTGAGGCCAGATTCGGAAAGTACGCGTTTCGGAGCACCAAATATCCCGAAATCGGCGATATTTATTTTTTTTCATTTGTCGAAAAATTTTATGCCCTGTGAAAATTTACAAAAATTGGAAAGTGGTCCTACGGTGATGAAACTGAACCACCTGATAGATAATTTTACGTAGAATCGACCGGTGAAAAGCACACATCGCTATCTCTAATAGTTTTTGAAATATTCGCGAAAATTTTTTATCTTTTGGATTTTTTGATTTTGTCGAATTTTCAAAAGCTCATATCTCGGCAACTAGACGTTTTATAGAAGTTTTGCTGCCAGATTCGGAAAGTACGCGTTTCGGAGCACCAAATATCCTGAAATCAGCGATATTTATTTTTTGTCATTTGTCGAAAAATTTTAAGCACTGTGAAAATTTGCAAAAAATGGAAAGTGGTCCTACGGTGATGACACTGAACCACCACAAAGATAATTTTACGTAGATTCGACCGGTGAAAAGCACACATCGCTCTCTCTAATAGTTTTTGAAGTATTCGCGAAAAAAGTTTATCGTTTTGGATTTTTTGATTTTTTGAATTTTCAAAAGCTCATATCTCGGCAATTAGACGTTTTATAGAAATTTTGCGGCCAGATCTGGAAGGTACGCGTTTCGGAGCACCAAATATCCCGAAATCAGCGATATTTATTTTTTGTCATTTGTCGAAAAATTTTAAGCAATGTGAAAATTTGCAAAAAATGGAAAGTGGTCCTACGGTGATGACACTGAACCACCACAAAGATAATTTTACGTAGATTCGACCGGTGAAAAGCACACATCGCTCTCTCTAATAGTTTTTGAAATATTCGCGAAAAATGTTTGTTTTGGATTTTTTGATTTGTTTCGAATTTTCAAAAGCTCATATCTCGGCAACTAGACGTTTTATAGAAGTTTTGCGGCCAGATTCGGAAAGTACGCGTTTCGGAGCACCAAATATCCCGAAATCAGCGATATTTATTTTTTGTCACTTGACGAAAAATTTTATGCCCTGTGAAAATTTGCAAAAATTGGTAAGTGGTCCTACGGCGATGAAACTGAACCACCTGATAGATAATTTTACGTAGAATCGACCGGTGAAAAGCACACATCGCTATCTCTAATAGTTTTTGAAATATTCGCAAAAATGTTTGTTTTGGATTTTTTGATTTTTTTCGAATTTTTAAAAGCTCATATCTCGGCAACTAGACGTGTTATCGAAGTTTTGCGGCCAGATTCGGAAAGTAAGCGTTTCGGAGCACCAAATATCCCGAAATCAGCGATATTTATTTTTTGTCATTTGTCGAAAAATTTTTAGCCCTGTGAAAATTTGCAAAAAATGGAAAGTGGTCCTACGGTGATGAAACTGAACAACCTCAAAGATAATTTTACGTAGAATCGACCGGTGAAAAGCACACATCGCTCTCTCTAATAGTTTTTGAAATATTCGCGAAAAATGTTTGTTTTGGATTTTTTGGTTTTTTTCGAATTTTCAAAAGCTCAAATCTCGGCAACTAGACGTTTTATCGAAGTATAGCGGCCAGATTCGGAAAGTAAGCGTTTCGGAGCACCAAATATCCCGAAATCAGCGATATTTATTTTTTGTCATTTGTCGAAAAATTTTAACCCCTGTGAAAATTTGCAAACAATGGAAAGTGGTTCTACGGTGATGAAACTGAACCACCTGATAGATGATTTTACGTAGAATCGACCGGTGAAAAGCACACATCGCTATCTCTAATAGTTTTTGAAATATTCGCAAAAAATATTTATCGTTTTGGATTTTTTGACTTTTTCGAATTTTCAAAAGCTCATATCTTGGCAACTAGACGTTTTATAGAAGTTTAGCGGCCAGATTCGGAAAGTACGCGTTTCGGAGCACTAAATATCCCGAAATCAGCGATATTTATTTTTTGTCATTTGTCGAAAAATTTTAACCCCTGTGAAAATTTGCAAACAATGGAAAGTGGTTCTACGGTGATGAAACTGAACCACCTCATAGATAATTTTACGTAGAATCGACCGGTGAAAAGCACACATCGCTATCTCTAATAGATTTTGAAATATTCGCGAAAAATATTTATCGTTTTGGATTTTTTGACTTTTTCGAATTTTCAAAAGCTCATATCTAGGCAACTAGACGTTTTATAGAAGTTTTGCGGCCAGATTCGGAAAGTACGCGTTTCGGAGCACCAAATGTCCCGAAATCAGCGATATTTATTTTTTGTCATTTGTCGAAAAATTTTATGCCCTGTGAAAATTTGCAAAAATTGGAAAGTGGTCCTACGGTGATGAAACTGAACCACCTGATAGATAATTTTACGTAGAATCGACCGGTGAAAAGCATACATCGCTATCTCTAATAGTTCTGAAATATTCCGAAAAATTTTTATCGCTTTGGATTTTTTTATTTTTTCGAATTTTCAAAAGCTCATATCTCGGCAACTAGACGTTTTATCGAAGTCTTGCGGCCAGATTCGGAAGGTACGCGTTTCGGAGCACCAAATATCCCGAAATCAGCGATATTTATTTTTTGTCATTTGTCGAAAAATTTTATGCCCTGTGAAAATTTGCAAAAATTGGAAAGTGGTCCTAAGGTGATGAAACTGAACCACCTGATAGATAATTTTACGTAGAATCGACCGGTGAAAAGCACACATCGCTATCTCTAATAGTTTTTGAAATAATCGCGAAAATTTTTTATCGTTCTGGATTTTTTGATTTTTTCGAATTTTCAAAAGCTCATATCTCGGCAACTAGACGTTTTATAGAAGTTTTGCGGCCAGATTCGGAAAGTACGCGTTTCGGAGCACCAAATTTGTCGAAAAATTTTACGCCACCCCCCTCAGTGAAAATTCGCAAAAAATGAAAAGTGGTCCTACGGTGCTGAAACTGAAACACCTGATAGATAATTTTACGTAGAATCGACCGGTGAAAAGCACACATCGCTATCTCTAATAGTTTTTGAAATAATCGCGAAAATTTTTTATCGTTCTGGATTTTTTGATTTTTTCGAATTTTCAAAAGCTCATATCTCGGCAACTAGACGTTTTATAGAAGTTTTGCGGCCAGATTCGGAAAGTACGCGTTTCGGAGCACCAAATTTGTCGAAAAATTTTACGCCACCCCCCTCAGTGAAAATTCGCAAAAAATGAAAAGTGGTCCTACGGTGCTGAAACTGAAACACCTGATAGATAATTTTACGTAGATTCGACCGGTGAAAAGCACACATCGCTCTCTCTAATAGTTTTTGAAATATTCGCGAAAAATGTTTGTTTTGGATTTTTTGATTTGTTTCGAATTTTCAAAAGTTCATATCTCGGCAACTAGACGTTTTATAGAAGTTTTGCGGCCAGATTCGGAAAGTACGCGTTTCGGAGCACCAAATATCCCGAAATCAGCGATATTTATTTTTTGTCACTTGACGAAAAATTTTATGCCCTGTGAAAATTTGCAAAAATTGGTAAGTGGTCCGACGGCGATGAAACTGAACCACCTGATAGATAATTTTACGTAGAATCGACCGGTGAAAAGCACACATCGCTATCTCTAATAGTTTTTGAAATATTCGCGAAAAATGTTTGTTTTGGATTTTTTGATTTTTTTCGAATTTTTAAAAGCTCATATCTCGGCAACTAGACGTGTTATCGAAGTTTTGCGGCCAGATTCGGAAAGTAAGCGTTTCGGAGCACCAAATATCCCGAAATCAGCGATATTTATTTTTTGTCATTTGTCGAAAAATTTTTAGCCCTGTGAAAATTTGCAAAAAATGGAAAGTGGTCCTACGGTGATGAAACTGAACAACCTCAAAGATAATTTTACGTAGAATCGACCGGTGAAAAGCACACATCGCTCTCTCTAATAGTTTTTGAAATATTCGCGAAAAATGTTTGTTTTGGATTTTTTGGTTTTTTTCGAATTTTCAAAAGCTCAAATCTCGGCAACTAGATGTTTTATCGAAGTATAGCGGCCAGATTCGGAAAGTAAGCGTTTCGGAGCACCAAATATCCCGAAATCAGCGATATTTATTTTTTGTCATTTGTCGAAAAATTTTAACCCCTGTGAAAATTTGCAAACAATGGAAAGTGGTTCTACGGTGATGAAACTGAACCACCTGATAGATGATTTTACGTAGAATCGACCGGTGAAAAGCACACATCGCTATCTCTAATAGTTTTTGAAATATTCGCAAAAAATATTTATCGTTTTGGATTTTTTGACTTTTTCGAATTTTCAAAAGCTCATATCTTGGCAACTAGACGTTTTATAGAAGTTTAGCGGCCAGATTCGGAAAGTACGCGTTTCGGAGCACTAAATATCCCGAAATCAGCGATATTTATTTTTTGTCATTTGTCGAAAAATTTTAACCCCTGTGAAAATTTGCAAACAATGGAAAGTGGTTCTACGGTGATGAAACTGAACCACCTCATAGATAATTTTACGTAGAATCGACCGGTGAAAAGCACACATCGCTATCTCTAATAGATTTTGAAATATTCGCGAAAAATATTTATCGTTTTGGATTTTTTGACTTTTTCGAATTTTCAAAAGCTCATATCTAGGCAACTAGACGTTTTATAGAAGTTTTGCGGCCAGATTCGGAAAGTACGCGTTTCGGAGCACCAAATGTCCCGAAATCAGCGATATTTATTTTTTTGTCATTTGTCGAAAAATTTTACGCCATCCCCCCCCCTGTGAAAATTCGTAAAAATGAAAAGTGGTTCTACGGTGATGAAACTGAACCACCTCATAGATAATTTTACGTAGAATCGACCGGTGAAAAGCACACATCGCTATCTCTAATAGTTTTTGAAATAATCGCGAAAATTTTTTATCGTTTTGGATTTTTTGATTTTTTCGAATTTTCAAAACCTCATATCTCCGCAACTTGACGTTTTATAGAAGTTTTGCGGCCAGATTCGGAAAGTACGCGTTTCGGAGCACCAAATATCCCGAAATCAGCGATAATTATTTTTTGTCATTTGTCGAAAAATTTTATGCCCTGTGAAAAGTTGCAAAAATTGGAAAGTGGTCCTACGGTGATGAAACTGAACCACCTGAGAGATAATTTTACGTAGAATCGACCGGTGAAAAGCACACATCGCTCTCTCTAATAGTTTTTGAAATATTCGCGAAAAATGTTTGTTTTGGATTTTTTGTTTTTTTTCGAATTTTCATAAGCTCATATCTCCGCAACTAGACGTTTTATAGAAGTTTTGCGGCCAGATTCAGAAAGTACGCGTTTCGGAGCACCAAATATCCCGAAATCAGCGATAATTATGTTTTGTCATTTGTCGAAAAATTTTATGCCAGCCCCCCTGTGAAAATTAGCAAAAAATGAAAAGTGGGCTTATGGTGATGAAACTGAACCACCTGATAGATAATTTTACGTAGAATCGACCGGTAAAAAGCACACATCGCTATCTCTAATAGTTTTTGAAATATTCGCGAACAATGTTTAACGTTTTGGATTTTTTGATTTTTTTCGAATTTTCAAAAGCTCATATCTCGGCAACTAGACGTTTTATCGAAGTTTTGCGGCCAGATTCGGAAAGTAAGCGTTTCGGAGTACCAAATATCCCGAAATCAGCGATATTTATTTTTTTTCATTTGTCGAAAAATTTTTAGCCCTGTGAAAATTTGCAAAAAATGGAAAGTGGTCCTACGGTGCTGAAACTGAACCACCTGATAGATGATTTTACGTAGAATCGACCGGTGAAAAGCACACATCGCTATCTCTAATAGTTTTTGAAATATTCGCGAAAAATATTTATCGTTTTGGATTTTTTGATTTTTTCGAATTTTGAAAAGCTCATATCTCGGCAACTAGACGTTTTATAGAAGTTTAGCGGCCAGATTCGGAAAGTACGCGTTTCGGAGCACTAAATATCCCGAAATCAGCGATATTTATTTTTTGTCATTTGTCGAAAATTTTTAACCCCTGTGAAAATTTGCAAACAATGGAAAGTGGTTCTACGGTGATGAAACTGAACCACCTCATAGATAATTTTACGTAGAATCGACCGGTGAAAAGCACACATCGCTATCTCTAATAGATTTTGAAATATTCGCGAAAAATATTTATCGTTTTGGATTTTTTGACTTTTTCGAATTTTCAAAAGCTCATATCTAGGCAACTAGACGTTTTATAGAAGTTTTGCGGCCAGATTCGGAAAGTACGCGTTTCGGAGCACCAAATGTCCCGAAATCAGCGATATTTATTTTTTGTCATTTGTCGAAAAATTTTACGCCAACCCCCTCTGTGAAAATTCGCAAAAGATGAAAAGTGGTCCTACGCTTATGAAACTGAACCACGTGATAGATTGTTTTACGTAGAATCGACCGGTGAAAAGCACACATCGCTATCTCTAATAGTTTTTGAAATATTCGCGAAAAATGTTTATCGTTTTGAATTTTTTGATTTTTTCGAATTTTCAAAAGCTCATATCTCGGCAACTAGACGTTTTATAGAAGTTTTGCGGCCAGATTCGGAAAGTACGCGTTTCGGAGCACCAAATGTCCCGAAATCAGCGATATTTATTTTTTGTCATTTGTCGAAAAATTTTATGCCCTGTGAAAATTTGCAAAAATTGGAAAGTGGTCCTACGGTGATGAAACTGAACCACCTGATAGATAATTTTACGTAGAATCGACCGGTGAAAAGCACACATCGCTATCTGTAATAGTTTTTTAAATATTCGCGAAAATGTTTATCGTTTTGGATTTTTTGACTTTTTCGGATTTTCAAATGCTCATATCTCGGAAACTAGACGTTTTATCGAAGTTTTGCCGCCAGATTCGGAAAGTACGCGTTTCGGAGCACCAAATGTCCCGAAATCAGCGATATTTATTTTTTGTCATTTGTCGAAAAATTTTATGCCCTATGAAAATTTGCAAAAATTGGAAAGTGGTCCTACGGTGATGAAACTGAACCACCTGATAGATAATTTTACGTAGAATCGACCGGTGAAAAGCATACATCGCTATCTCTAATAGTTCTGAAATATTCCGAAAAATTTTTATCGCTTTGGATTTTTTTATTTTTTCGAATTTTCAAAAGCTCATATCTCGGCAACTAGACGTTTTATCGAAGTCTTGCGGCCAGATTCGGAAGGTACGCGTTTCGGAGCACCAAATATCCCGAAATCAGCGATATTTATTTTTTGTCATTTGTCGAAAAATTTTATGCCCTGTGAAAATTTGCAAAAATTGGAAAGTGGTCCTAAGGTGATGAAACTGAACCACCTGATAGATAATTTTACGTAGAATCGACCGGTGAAAAGCACACATCGCTATCTCTAATAGTTTTTGAAATAATCGCGAAAATTTTTTATCGTTCTGGATTTTTTGATTTTTTCGAATTTTCAAAAGCTCATATCTCGGCAACTAGACGTTTTATAGAAGTTTTGCGGCCAGATTCGGAAAGTACGCGTTTCGGAGCACCAAATTTGTCGAAAAATTTTACGCCACCCCCCTCAGTGAAAATTCGCAAAAAATGAAAAGTGGTCCTACGGTGCTGAAACTGAAACACCTGATAGATAATTTTACGTAGAATCGACCGGTGAAAAGCACACATCGCTATCTCTAATAGTTTTTGAAATATTCGCCAAACATGTTTATCGTTTTGCATTTTTTTATTTTTTCGAATTTTCAAAAGCTCATATCTCCGCAACTAGACGTTTTATAGAAGTTTTGCGGCCAGATTCAGAAAGTACGCGTTTCGGAGCACCAAATATCCCGAAATCAGCGATAATTATTTTTTGTCATTTGTCGAAAAATTTTATGCCCTGTGAAAAGTTGCAAAAATTGGAAAGTGGTCCTACGGTGATGAAACTGAACCACCTGAGAGATAATTTTACGTAGAATCGACCGGTGAAAAGCACACATCGCTATCTCTAATACTTCTTGAAATATTCGCGAAAATTTTTTATCGATTTGGATTTTTTAATTTTTTCGAATTTTCAAAAGCTCATATCTCGGCAACTAGACGTTTTATAGAAGTTTTGCAGCCAGATTAGGAAAGTACGCGTTTCGGAGCACCAAATATCCCGAAATCAGCGATAATTATTTTTTGTCATTTGTCGAAAAATTTTATGCCCTGTGAAAAGTTGCAAAAATTGGTAAGTGGTCCTACGGTGATGAAACTGAACCACCTGATAGATAATTTTACGTAGAATCGACCGGTGAAAAGCACACATCGCTATCTCTAATAGTTCTTGAAATATTCGCGAAAAAATTTTATCGATTTGGATTTTTTTATTTTTTCGAATTTTCAAAAGCTCATATCTCGGCAACTAGACGTTTTATCGAAGTTTTGCGGCCAGATTCGGAAAGTAAGCGTTTCGGAGCACCAAATATCCCGAAATCAGCGATATTTATTTTTTGGCATTTCTCGAAAAATTTTAAGCCCTCTGAAAATTTGCAAAAAATGGAAAGTGGTCCTACGGTGATGAAACTGAACCACCTGATAGATGATTTTACGTAGAATCGACCGGTGAAAAGCACACATCGCTATCTCTAATAGTTTTTGAAATATTCGCGAAAAATGTTTATCGTTTTGCATTTTTTGATTTTTTCGAATTTTCAAAAGCACATATCTCGGCAACTAGACGTTTTATAGAAGTTTTGCGGCCAGATTCGGAAAGTACGCGTTTCGGAGCACCAAATTTGTCGAAAAATTTTACGCCACCCCCCTCTGTGAAAATTCGCAAAAAATGAAAAGTGGTCCTACGGTGCTGAAACTGAAATACCTGATAGATAATTTTACGTAGAATCGACCGGTGAAAAGCACACATCGCTATCTCTAATAGTTTTTGAAATATTCGCCAAACATGTTTATCGTTTTGCATTTTTTTATTTTTTCGAATTTTCAAAAGCTCATATCTCCGCAACTAGACGTTTTATAGAAGTTTTGCGGCCAGATTCAGAAAGTACGCGTTTCGGAGCACCAAATATCCCGAAATCAGCGATAATTATTTTTTGTCATTTGTCGAAAAATTTTATGCCCTGTGAAAAGTTGCAAAAATTGGAAAGTGGTCCTACGGTGATGAAACTGAACCACCTGAGAGATAATTTTACGTAGAATCGACCGGTGAAAAGCACACATCGCTATCTCTAATACTTCTTGAAATATTCGCGAAAATTTTTTATCGATTTGGATTTTTTAATTTTTTCGAATTTTCAAAAGCTCATATCTCGGCAACTAGACGTTTTATAGAAGTTTTGCAGCCAGATTAGGAAAGTACGCGTTTCGGAGCACCAAATATCCCGAAAGCAGCGATATTTATTTTTTTGTCATTTGTCGAAAAATTTTACGCCATCCCCCCCCCTGTGAAAATTCGTAAAAATGAAAAGTGGTTCTACGCTGATGAAACTAACCACCTGATAGATAATTTTACGAAGAATCGACCGGTGAAAAGCACACATCGCTATCTCTAATAGTTTTTGAAATATTCGCGAAAAATGTTTGTTTTGGATTTTTTGATTTTTTTCGAATTTTCAAAAGCTCATATCTCGGCAACTAGACGTTTTATCGAAGTATTGCGGCCAGATTCGGAAAGTAAGCGTTTCGGAGCACCAAATATCCCGAAATCAGCGATATTTATTTTTTGTCATTTGTCGAAAAATTTTTAGCCCAGTGAAAATTTGCAAAAAATGGAAAGTGGTCCTACGGTGATGAAACTGAACCACCTGATAGACGATTTTACGTAGAATCGACCGGTAAAAAGCACACATCGCTATCTCTAATAGTTTTTGAAATATTGGCTAAAAATTTTTATCGTTTTGGATTTTTTGACTTTTTGGAATTTTCAAAAGCTCATATCTCGGCAACTAGACGTTTTATAGAAGTTTTGCGGCCAGATTCGGAAAGTACGCGTTTCGGAGCACCAAATATCCCGAAATCAGCGATAATTATTTTTTGTCATTTGTCGAAAAATTTTATGCCCTGTGAAAAGTTGCAAAAATTGGAAAGTGGTCCTACGGTGATGAAACTGAACCACCTGAGAGATAATTTTACGTAGAATCGACCGGTGAAAAGCACACATCGCTATCTCTAATAGTTTTTGAAATATTCGCGAAAAATTTTTATCGATTTGGATTTTTTATTTTTTCGAATTTTCAAAAGCTCATATCTCGGCAACTAGACGTTTTATAGAAGTTTTGCGGCCAGATTCGGAAAGTACGCGTTTCGGAGCACCAAATATCCCGAAATCAGCGATATTTATTTTTTTGTCATTTGTCGAAAAATTTTACGCCATCCCCCCCCCTGTGAAAATTCGTAAAAATGAAAAGTGGTTCTACGCTGATGAAGCTAACCACCTGATAGATAATTTTACGAAGAATCGACCGGTGAAAAGCACACATCGCTATCTCTAATAGTTTTTGAAATATTCGCGAAAAATGTTTGTTTTGGATTTTTTGACTTTTTGGAATTTTCAAAAGCTCATATCTCGGCAACTAGACGTTTTATAGAAGTTTTGCGGCCAGATTCGGAAAGTACGCGTTTCGGAGCACCAAATATCCCGAAATCAGCGATATTTATTTTTTTGTCATTTGTCGAAAAATTTTACGCCACCCCCCTCTGTGAAAATTCGCAAAAAATGAAAAGTGGTCCTACGGTGCTGAACGGTGCTACGGTCCTACGGTAAACTGAGCCACCTGATAGATAATTTTGCGTAGAATCGACCGGTGAAAAGCACACATCGTTATCTCTAATAGTTTTTGAAATATTTGCGAAATTTTTTTATCGTTTTGGATTTTTTGATTTTGTCGAATTTTCAAAAGCTCATATCTCGGCAACTAGACGTTTTATAGAAGTTTTGCGGCCAGATTCGGAAAGTACGCGTTTCGGAGCACCAAATATCCCGAAATCAGCGATATTTATCTTTTGTCACTTGACGAAAAATTTTATGCCCTGTGAAAATTTGCAAAAATTGGTAAGTGGTCCTACGGTGATGAAACTGAACCACCTGATAGATAATTTTACGTAGAATAGACCGGTGAAAAGCACACATCGCTATCTCTAATAGTTTTTGAAATATTAGCGAAAAATTTTTATCGTTTTGGAATTTTTGATTTTTTCGAATTTTCAAAAGCTCATATCTCGGCAACTAGACGTTTTATAGAAGTTTTGCGGCCAGATTCGGAAAGTACGCGTTTCGGAGCACCAAATATCCCGAAATCAGCGATATTTATTTTTTTGTCATTTGTCGAAAAATTTTACGCCACCCGCTCTGTGAAAATTCGCAAAAAATGAAAAGTGGTCCTACGGTGATGAAACTAACCGCCTGATAGATAATTTTACGTAGAATCGACTGGTGAAAAGCACACATCGCTATCTCTAATAGTTTTTGAAATATTCGCGAAAAATGTTTGTTTTGGATTTTTTGATTTTTTTCGAATTTTCAAAAGCTCATATCTCGGCAACTAGACGTTTTGTCGAAGTATTGCGGCCAGATTCGGAAAGTAAGCGTTTCGGAGCACCAAATATCCCGAAATCAGCGATATGTATTTTTTGTCATTTGTCGAAAAATTTTTAGCCCAGTGAAAATTTGCAAAAAATGGAAAGTGGTCCTACGGTGATGAAACTGAACCACCTGATAGATGATTTTACGTAGAATCGACCGGTGAAAAGCACACATCGCTATCTCTAATAGTTTTTGAAATATTCGCGAAAAATTTTTATCGCTTTGGATTTTTTGATTTTGTCGAATTTTCAAAAGCTCATATCTGGGCAACTAGACGTTTTATAGAAGTTTTGCGGCCAGATTCGGAAAGTACGCGTTTCGGAGCACCAAATATCCCGAAATCAGCGATATTTATTTTTTTGTCATTTGTCGAAAAAATTTACGCCACCCCCCTCTGTGAAAATTCGCAAAAAATGAAAAGTGGTCCTACGGTGCTGAACGGTGCTACGGTCCTACGGTAAACTGAACCACCTGATAGATAATTTTGCGTGGAATCGACCGGTGAAAAGCACACATCATTATCTCTAATAGTTTTTGAAATATTTGCGAAAGTTTTTTATCGTTTTGGATTTTTTGATTTTGTCGAATTTTCAAAAGCTCATATCTCGGCAACTAGACGTTTTATAGAAGTTTTGCGGCCAGATTCGGAAAGTACGCGTTTCGGACCACCAAATATCCCGAAATCGGCGATATTTATTTTTTTGTCATTTGTCGAAAAATTTTACGCCATCCCCCCCCTGTGAAAATTCGTAAAAATGAAAAGTGGTTCTACGCTGATGAAACTAACCGCCTGATAGATAATTTTACGTAGAATCGACTGGTGAAAAGCACACATCGCTATCTCTAATAGTTTTTGAAATATTCGCGAAAAATGTTTATCGTTTTGAATTTTTTGATTTTTTCGAATTTTCAAAAGCTCATATCTCGGCAACTAGACGTTTTATCGAAGTTTTGCGGCCAGATTCAGAAAGTACGCGTTTCGGAGCACCAAATATCCCGAAATCAGCGATATTTATTTTTTGGCATTTCTCGAAAAATTTTAAGCCCTGTGAAAATTTGCAAAAAATGGAAAGTGGTCCTACGGTGATGAAACTGAACCACCTGATAGATGATTTTACGTAGAATCGACCGGTGAAAAGCACACATCGCTATCTCTAATAGTTTTTGAAATATTCGCGAAATATTTTTATCGTTTTGCATTTTTTGATTTTTTCGAATTTTCGAAGGCTCATATCTCCGCAACTAGACGTTTTATAGAAGTTTTGCGGCCAGATTCGAAAAGTAAGCGTTTCGGAGCACCAAATATCCCGAAATCAGCGATATTTATTTTTTGTCATTTGTCGAAAAATTTTAAGCACTGTGAAAATTTGCAAAAAATGGAAAGTGGTCCTACGGTGATGAAACTGAACCACCTCAAAGATAATTTTACGTAGAATCGACCGGTGGAAAGCACACATCGCCATCTCTAATAGTTCTTGAAATATTCGCGAAATTTTTTTATCGATTTAGATTTTTTTATTTTTTCGAATTTTCAAAAGCTCATATCACGGCAACTAGACGTTTTATAGAAGTTTTGCAGCCAGATTCGGAAAGTACGCGTTTCGGAGCACCAAATTTCCCGAAATCAGCATTAATTATTTTTTGTCATTTGTCGAAAAATTTTATGCCCTGTGAAAAGTTGCAAAAATTGGAAAGTGGTCCTACAGTGATGAAACTGAACCACCTGAGAGATAATTTTACGTAGAATCGACCGGTGAAAAGCACACATCGCTATCTCTAATAGTTCTTGAAATATTCGCGAAAAAATTTTATCGATTTGGATTTTTTTATTTTTTCGAATTTTCAAAAGCTCATATCTCGGCAACTAGACATTTTATAGAAGTTTTGCGGCCAGATACGGAAAGTACGCGTTTCGGATCACCAAATATCCCGAAATCAGCGATATTTATTTCTTTGTCATTTGTCGAAAAATTTTACGCCACCCCCCTCTGTGAAAATTCGCAGAAAATGAAAAGTGGTCCTACAGTGCTGAAACTGAACCACCTGATAGATAATTTTACGTAGAATCGACCGGTGAAAAGCACACATCGTTATCTCTAATAGTTTTTGAAATATTTGCGAAATTTTTTTATCGTTTTGGATTTTTTGATTTTGTCGAATTTTCAAAAGCTCATATCTCGGCAACTAGACGTTTTATAGAAGTTTTGCGGCCAGATTCGGAAAGTACGCGTTTCGGAGCACCAAATATCCCGAAATCAGCGATTTTTATTTTTTGTCATTTGTCGAAAAATTTTAAGCACTGTGAAAATTTGCAAAAAATGGAAAGTGGTCCTACGGTGATGAAACTGAACCACCTCAAAGATAATTTTACGTAGAATCGACCGGTGGAAAGCACACATCGCTCTCTCTAATAGTTTTTGAAATATTCGCGAAAAATGTTTGTTTTGGATTTTTTGATTTTTTTCGAATTTTCAAAAGCTCATATCTCCGCAACTAGACGTTTTATAGAAGTTTTGCGGCCAGATTCAGAAAGTACGCGTTTCGGAGCACCAAATATCCCGAAATCAGCGATAATTATTTTTTGTCATTTGTCGAAAAATTTTATGCCCTGTGAAAAGTTGCAAAAATTGGAAAGTGGTCCTACGGTGATGAAACTGAACCACCTGAGAGATAATTTTACGTAGAATCGACCGGTGAAAAGCACACATCGCTATCTCTAATAGTTCTTGAAATATTCGCGAAAATTTTTTATCGATTTGGATTTTTTTATTTTTTCGAATTTTCAAAAGCTCATATCTGGGCAACTAGACGTTTTATAGAAGTTTTGCGGCCAGATTCGGAAAGTATGCGTTTCGGAGCACCAAATATCCCGAAATCAGCGATATTTATTTTTTGTCATTTGTCGAAAAATTTTGTGCCCTGTCAAAATTTGCAAAAATTGGTAAGTGGTCCTACGGTGATGAAACTGAACCACCTGATAGATAATTTTACGTAGAATCGACCGGTGAAAAGCACACATCGCTATCTCTAATAGTTCTTGAAATATTCGCGAAAAAATTTTATCGATTTGGATTTTTTTATTTTTTCGAATTTTCAAAAGCTCATATCTCGGCAACTAGACGTTTTATAGAAGTTTTGCGGCTAGATTCGGAAAGTACGCGTTTCGGATCACCAAATATCCCGAAATCAGCGATATTTATTTTTTTGTCATTTGTCGAAAAAATTTACGCCACCCCCCTCTGTGAAAATTCGCAAAAAATGAAAAGTGGTCCTACGGTGCTGAACGGTGCTACGGTCCTACGGTAAACTGAACCACCTGATAGATAATTTTGCGTAGAATCGACCGGTGAAAAGCACACATTGCTATCTCTAATAGTTTTTGAAATATTCGCGAAAAATGTTTATCGTTTTGAATTTTTTGATTTTTTCGAATTTTCAAAAGCTCATATCTCGGCAACTAGACGTTTTATCGAAGTTTTGCGGCCAGATTCGGAAAGTCCGCGTTTCGGAGCACCAAATATCCCGAAATCAGCGATATTTATTTTTTGGCATTTCTCGAAAAATTTTAAGCCCTGTGAAAATTTGCAAAAAATGGAAAGTGGTCCTACGGTGATGAAACTGAACCAACTGATAGATGATTTTACGTAGAATCGACCGGTGAAAAGCACACATCGCTATCTCTAATAGTTTTTGAAATATTCGCGAAAAATGTTTGTTTTGGATTTTTTGATTTTTTTCGAATTTTCAAAAGCTCATATCTCGGCAACTAGACGTTTTATAGAAGTTTTGCGGCCAGATTCGGAAAGTACGCGTTTCGGAGCACCAAATATCCCGAAATCAGCGATATTTATTTTTTGTCATTTGTCGAAAAATTTTATGCCCTGTCAAAATTTGCAAAAATTGGTAAGTGGTCGTACGGTGATGAAACTGAACCACCTCATAGATAATTTTACGTAGAATCGACCGGTGAAAAGCACACATCGCTATCTCTAATAATTTTTGAAATATTCGCGAAAAATGTTTATCGTTTTGAATTTTTTGATTTTTTCGAATTTTCAAAAGCTGATATCTCGGCAACTAGACGCTTTATCGAAGTTTTGCGGCCAGATTCGGAAAGTACGCGTTTCGGAGCACCAAATATCCCGAAATCAGCGATATTTATTTTTTGGCATTTCTCGAAAAATTTTAAGCCCTGTGAAAATTTGCAAATATTGGTAAGTGGTCCTACGGTGATGAAACTGAACCACCTCATAGATAATTTTACGTAGAATCGACCGGTGAAAAGCACACATCGCTATCTCTAATAGTTTTTGAAATATTCGCGAAATATGTTTATCGTTTTGCATTTTTTGATTTTTTCGAATTTTCGAAAGCTGATATCTCCGCAACTAGACGTTTTATAGAAGTTTTGCGGCCAGATTCGGAAAGTACGCGTTTCGGAGCACCAAATATTCCGAAATCAGCGATATTTATTTTTTTGTCATTTGTCGAAAAATTTTACGCCACCCCCCTCTGTGAAAATTCGCAAAAAATGAAAAGTGGTCCTACGGTGCTGAACGGTGCTACGGTCCTACGGTAAACTGAACCACCTGATAGATAATTTTGCGTAGAATCGACCGGTGAAAAGCATACATCGTTATCTCTAATAGTTTTTGAAATATTTGCGAAAATTTTTTATCGTTTTGGATTTTTTGATTTTGTCGAATTTTCAAAAGCTCATATCTCGGCAACTAGACGTTTTATAGAAGTTTTGCGGCCAGATTCGGAAAGTACGCGTTTCGGAGCACCAAATATCCCGAAATCAGCGATATTTATTTTTTGTCACTTGACGACAAATTTTATGCCCTGTGAAAATTTGCAAAAATTGGTAAGTGGTCCTACGGTGATGAAACTAAACCACCTGATAGATAATTTTACGTAGAATCGACCGGTGAAAAGCACACATCGCTATCTGTAATAGTTTTTGAAATATTCGCGAAAAATTTTTTTCGTTTTGGATTTTTTGGTTTTTTCGAATTTTCAAAACCTCATATCTCCGCAACTAGACGTTTTATAGAAGTTTTGCGGCCAGATTCGGAAAGTACGCGTTTCGGAGCACCAAATATCCCGAAATCAGCGATATTTATTTTTTTGTCATTTGTCGAAAAATTTTACGCCACCCCCCTCTGTGATAATTCGCAAAAAATGAAAAGTGGTCCTACGGTGCTGAACGGTGCTACGGTCCTACGGTAAACTGAACCACCTGATAGATAATTTTGCGTAGAATCGACCGGTGAAAAGCACACATCATTATCTCTAATAGTTTTTGAAATATTTGCGAAATTTTTTTATCGTTTTGGATTTTTTGATTTTGTCTAATTTTCAAAAGCTCATATCTCGGCAACTAGACGTTTTATAGAAGTTTTGCGGCCAGATTCGGAAAGTACGCGTTTCGGAGCACCAAATATCCCGAAATCAGCGATATTTATTTTTTGTCATTTGTCGAAAAATTTTATGCCCTGTCAAAATTTGCAAAAATTAGTAAGTGGTCCTACGGTGATGAAACTGAACCACCTGATAGATAATTTTACGTAGAATCAACCGGTGAAAAGCACCCATCGCTATCTCTAATAGTTTTTGAAATATTCGCGAAAAATGTTTGTTTTGGATTTTTTGATTTTTTTCGAATTTTCAAAAGCTCATATCTCGGCAACTAGACGTTTTATCGAAGTATTGCGGCCAGATTCGGAAAATAAGCTTTTCGGAGCACCAAATATCCCGAAATCAGCGATATTTATTTTTTGTCATTTGTCGAAAAATTTTATGCCCTGTGAAAATTTGCAAACAACGGAAAGTGGTCCTACGGTGATGAAACTGAACCACCTCATAGATAATTTTACGTAGAATCGACCGGTGAAAAGCACACATCGCTATCTCTAATAGTTTTTGAAATATTCGCGAAAACAGTTTGTTTTGGATTTTTTGATTTTTTTCGAATTTTTAAAAGTTCATATCTCGGCAACTATACGTTTTATCGAAGTTTTGCGGCCAGATTCGGAAAGTAAGCGTTTCGGAGCACCAAATATACCGAAATCAGCGATATTTATTTTTTGTCATCTGTCGAAAAATTTTAAGCACTGTGAAAATTTGCAAAAAATGGAAAGTGGTCCTACGGTGATGAAACTGAACCACCTCAAAGATAATTTTACTTAGAATCGACCGGTGGAAAGCACACATCGCGCTCTCTAATAGTTTTTGAAATATTCGCGAAAAATGCTTGTTTTGGATTTTTTGATTTTTTTCGAATTTTCAAAAGCTCATATCTCCGCAACTAGACGTTTTATAGAAGTTTTGCGGTCAGATTCAGAAAGTACGCGTTTCGGAGCACCAAATATCCCGAAATCAGCGATAATTATTTTTTGTCATTTGCCGAAAAATTTTATGCCCTGTGAAAAGTTGCAAAAATTGGAAAGTGGTCCTACGGTGATGAAACTGAACCACCTGAGAGATAATTTTACGTAGAATCGACCGGTGAAAAGCACACATCGCTATCTCTAATAGTTCTTGATATATTCGCGAAAAATTTTTATCGATTTGGATTTTTTATTTTTTCGAATTTTCATAAGCTCATATCTCGGCAACTAGACGTTTTATCGAAGTTTTGCGGCCAGATTCGGAAAGTACGCGTTTCGGAGCACCAAATATCCCGAAATCAGCGATATTTATTTTTTTGTCATTTGTCGAAAAATTTTACGCCACCCCCCTCTGTGAAAATTCGCAAAAAATGAAAAGTGGTCCTACAGTGCTGAAACTGAACCACCTGATAGATAATTTTGCGTAGAATCGACCGGTGAAAAGCACACATCGTTATCTCTAATAGTTTTTGAAATATTTAAGAAATTTTTTTATCGTTTTGGATTTTTTGATTTTGTCGAATTTTCAAAAGCTCATATCTCGGCAACTAGACGTTTTATCGAAGTTTTGCGGCCAGATTCGGAAAGTAAGCGTTTTGGAGCATCAAATATCCCGAAATCAGCGATATTTATTTTTTGCCATTTGTCGAAAAATTTTAAGCCCTGTGAAAATATGCAAAAAATTGAAAGTGGTCTTAGGGTGATGAAACTGAACCACCTGATAGATAATTTTACGTAGAATCGACCCGTGAAAAGCACACATCCCTATCTCTAATAGTTTTTGAAATATTCGCGAAAAATGTTTATCGTCTTGCATTTTTTGACTTTTTCGAATTTTCAAAAGCTCATCTCTCGGAAGCTAGACGTTTTATCGAAGTTTTGCGGCCAGATTCGGAAAGTACGCGTTTCGGAGCACCAAATATCCCGAAATCAGCGATATTTATTTTTTTTGTCATTTGTCGAAAAATTTTATGCCCTGTGAAAATTTGCAAAAAATGGATAGTGGTCCTACGGTGATGAAACTGAACCACCTGATAGATAATTTTACGTAGAATCGATCGGTGAAAAGCACACATCGCTATCTCTAATAATTTTTGAAATATTCGCAAATATTTTTTATCGTTTTGGATTTTTTGATTTTTTCGAATTTTCAAAAGCTCATATCTCGGCAACTAGACGTTATATAGACGTTTTGCGGCCAGATTCAGAAAGTACGCTTTTCGGAGCACCTAATATCCCGAAATCAGCGATATTTATTTTTTTGTCATTTGTCGAAAAATTTTACGCCACCCCACCCCCCTGTGAAAATTCGAAAAAAATGCAAAGTGGTCCTACGGTGATGAAACTGAACCACTTGATAGATAATTTTACGTAGGATCGACCGGTAAAAAACACGCATCGCTATCTCTAATAGTTTTTGAAATATTCGCGAAAAATGTTTATTGTTTTGGAATTTTTGATTTTTTCGAATTTGTCAAAAGCTCCTCTCGGCAACTAGACGTTTTATCAAAGGTTTGCGGCCAGATTCGGAAAGTACGCGTTTCGGAGCACCAAATATCCCGAAATCAGCGATATTTATTTTTTGTCATTTGTCGAAAAATTTTAAGCCCTGTGAAAATTTGCAAAAAATGGAAAGTGGTCCTACGGTGATGAAACTGAACCACCTGATATATAATTTTACGTAGAATCGATCGGTGAAAAGCACACATCGCTATCTCTTATAGTTTTTGAAATATTCGCGAAAAATGTTTATCGTTTTGGATTTTTTGACTTTTTCGAATTTTCAAAAGCTCATATCTCGGAATCTAGACGTTTTATCGAAGTTTTGAGGCCAGATTCGGAAAGTACGCGTTTCGGAGCACCAAATATCCCGAAATCAGCGATATTTATTTTTTTTCATTTGTCGAAAAATTTTATGCCCTGTGAAAATTTACAAAAATTGGAAAGTGGTCCTACGGTGATGAAACTGAACCACCTGATAGATAATTTTACGTAGAATCGACCGGTGAAAAGCACACATCGCTATCTCTAATAGTTTTTGAAATATTCGCGAAAATTTTTTATCTTTTGGATTTTTTGATTTTGTCGAATTTTCAAAAGCTCATATCTCGGCAACTAGACGTTTTATAGAAGTTTTGCTGCCAGATTCGGAAAGTACGCGTTTCGGAGCACCAAATATCCTGAAATCAGCGATATTTATTTTTTGTCATTTGTCGAAAAATTTTAAGCACTGTGAAAATTTGCAAAAAATGGAAAGTGGTCCTACGGTGATGACACTGAACCACCACAAAGATAATTTTACGTAGATTCGACAGGTGAAAAGCACACATCGCTCTCTCTAATAGTTTTTGAAGTATTCGCGAAAAAAGTTTATGGCTTTGGATTTTTTGATTTTTTGAATTTTCAAAAGCTCATATCTCGGCAATTAGACGTTTTATAGAAATTTTGCGGCCAGATTTGGAAGGTACGCGCTTCGGAGCACCAAATATCCCGAAATCAGCGATATTTATTTTTTGTCATTTGTCGAAAAATTTTAAGCAATGTGAAAATTTGCAAAAAATGGAAAGTGGTCCTACGGTGATGACACTGAACCACCACAAAGATAATTTTACGTAGATTCGACCGGTGAAAAGCACACATCGCTCTCTCTAATAGTTTTTGAAATATTCGCGAAAAATGTTTGTTTTGGATTTTTTGATTTGTTTCGAATTTTCAAAAGCTCATATCTCGGCAACTAGACGTTTTATAGAAGTTTTGCGGCCAGATTCGGAAAGTACGCGTTTCGGAGCACCAAATATCCCGAAATCAGCGATATTTATTTTTTGTCACTTGACGAAAAATTTTATGCCCTGTGAAAATTTGCAAAAATTGGTAAGTGGTCCTACGGCGATGAAACTGAACCACCTGATAGATAATTTTACGTAGAATCGACCGGTGAAAAGCACACATCGCTATCTCTAATAGTTTTTGAAATATTCGCGAAAAATGTTTGTTTTGGATTTTTTGATTTTTTTCGAATTTTTAAAAGCTCATATCTCGGCAACTAGACGTTTTATCGAAGTTTTGCGGCCAGATTCGGAAAGTAAGCGTTTCGGAGCACCAAATATCCCGAAATCAGCGATATTTATTTTTTGTCATTTGTCGAAAAATTTTTAGCCCTGTGAAAATTTGCAAAAAATGGAAAGTGGTCCTACGGTGATGAAACTGAACAACCTCAAAGATAATTTTACGTAGAATCGACCGGTGAAAAGCACACATCGCTCTCTCTAATAGTTTTTGAAATATTCGCGAAAAATGTTTGTTTTGGATTTTTTGATTTTTTTCGAATTTTCAAAAGCTCAAATCTCGGCAACTAGACGTTTTATCGAAGTATAGCGGCCAGATTCGGAAAGTAAGCGTTTCGGAGCACCAAATATCCCGAAATCAGCGATATTTATTTTTTGTCATTTGTCGAAAAATTTTAACCCCTGTGAAAATTTGCAAACAATGGAAAGTGGTTCTACGGTGATGAAACTGAACCACCTGATAGATGATTTTACGTAGAATCGACCGGTGAAAAGCACACATCGCTATCTCTAATAGTTTTTGAAATATTCGCAAAAAATATTTATCATTTTGGATTTTTTGACTTTTTCGAATTTTCAAAAGCTCATATCTTGGCAACTAGACGTTTTATAGAAGTTTAGCGGCCAGATTCGGAAAGTACGCGTTTCGGAGCACTAAATATCCCGAAATCAGCGATATTTATTTTTTGTCATTTGTCGAACAATTTTAACCCCTGTGAAAATTTGCAAACAATGGAAAGTGGTTCTACGGTGATGAAACTGAACCACCTCATAGATAATTTTACGTAGAATCGACCGGTGAAAAGCACACATCGCTATCTCTAATAGATTTTGAAATATTCGCGAAACATATTTATCGTTTTGGATTTTTTGACTTTTTCGAATTTTCAAAAGCTCATATCTAGGCAACTAGACGTTTTATAGAAGTTTTGCGGCCAGATTCGGAAAGTACGCGTTTCGGAGCACCAAATGTCCCGAAATCAGCGATATTTATTTTTTGTCATTTGCCGAAAACTTTTATGCCCTGTGAAAATTTGCAAAAATTGGAAAGTGGTCCTACGGTGATGAAACTGAACCACCTGATAGATAATTTTACGTAGAATCGCCCGGTGAAAAGCACACATCGCTATCTCTAATAGTTTTTTAAATATTCGCGAAAATGTTTATCGTTTTGGATTTTTTGACTTTTTCGGATTTTCAAAAGCTCATATCTCGGAAACTAGACGTTTTATCGAAGTTTTGCCGCCAGACTCGGAAAGTACGCGTTTCGGACCACCAAATATCCCGAAATCGGCGATATTTATTTTTTTGTCATTTGTCGAAAAATTTTACGCCATCCCCCCCCCTGTGAAAATTCGTAAAAATGAAAAGTGGTTCTACGCTGATGAAACTAACCACCTGATAGATAATTTTACGAAGAATCGACTTGTGAAAAACACACATCGCTATCTCTAATAGTTTTTGAAATATTCGCGAAAAATATTTATCGTTTTGGATTTTTTGACTTTTTCGAATTTTCAAAAGCTCATATCTCGGCAACTAGACGTTTTATAGAAGTTTTGCGGCCAGATTCGGAAAGTACGCGTTTCGGAGCCCCAAATATCCCGAAATCAGCGATATTTATTTTTTGTCATTTGTCGAAAAATTTTATGCTCTGTGAAAATTTGCAAAAAATGGAAAGTGGTCCTACGGTGATGAAACTGAACCACCTGATAGATAATATTACGTAGAATCGACCGGTGAAAAGCACACATCGCTATCTCTAATAGTTTTTGAAATAATCGCGAAAATTTTTTATCGTTTTGGATTTTTTGATTTTTTCGAATTTTCAAAACCTCATATCTCCGCAACTTGACGTTTTATAGAAGTTTTGCGGCCAGATTCGGAAAGTACGCGTTTCGGAGCACCAAATATCCCGAAATCAGCGATAATTATTTTTTGTCATTTGTCGAAAAATTTTATGCCCTGTGAAAAGTTGCAAAAATTGGAAAGTGGTCCTACGGTGATGAAACTGAACCACCTGAGAGATAATTTTACGTAGAATCGACCGGTGAAAAGCACACATCGCTCTCTCTAATAGTTTTTGAAATATTCGCGAAAAATGTTTGTTTTGGATTTTTTGATTTTTTTCGAATTTTCAAAAGCTCATATCTCCGCAACTAGACGTTTTATAGAAGTTTTGCGGCCAGATTCAGAAAGTACGCGTTTCGGAGCACCAAATATCCCGAAATCAGCGATAATTATTTTTTGTCATTTGTCGAAAAATTTTATGCCAGCCCCCCTGTGAAAATTAGCAAAAAATGAAAAGTGGGCTTATGGTGATGAAACTGAACCACCTGATAGATAATTTTACGTAGAATCGACCGGTAAAAAGCACACATCGCTATCTCTAATAGTTTTTGAAATATTCGCGAACAATGTTTAACGTTTTGGATTTTTTGATTTTTTTCGAATTTTCAAAAGCTCATATCTCGGCAACTAGATGTTTTATCGAAGTTTTGCGGCCAGATTCGGAAAGTAAGCGTTTCGGAGTACCAAATATCCCGAAATCAGCGATATTTATTTTTTTTCATTTGTCGAAAAATTTTTAGCCCTGTGAAAATTTGCAAAAGATGGAAAGTGGTCCTACGGTGCTGAAACTGAACCACCTGATAGATGATTTTACGTAGAATCGACCGGTGAAAATCACACATCGCTATCTCTAATAGTTTTTGAAATATTCGCGAAAAATATTTATCGTTTTGGATTTTTTGATTTTTTCGAATTTTGAAAAGCTCATATCTCGGCAACTAGACGTTTTATAGAAGTTTTGCGGCCAGATTCGGAAAGTACGCGTATCGGAGCACCAAATATCCCGAAATCAGCGATATTTATTTTTTGTCATTTGTCGAAAAATTTTATGCCCTGTGAAAATTTGCAATCAATGGAAAGTGGTCCTACGGTGATGAAACTGAACCACCTCATAGATAATTTTACATAGAATCGACCGGTGCAAAGCACACATCGCTATCTCTAATAGTTTTTGAAATATTCGCAAAAAATATTTATCGTTTTGGATTTTTTGACTTTTTCGAATTTTCAAAAGCTCATATCTTGGCAACTAGACGTTTTATAGAAGTTTAGCGGCCAGATTCGGAAAGTACGCGTTTCGGAGCACTAAATATCCCGAAATCAGCGATATTTATTTTTTGTCATTTGTCGAAAAATTTTAACCCCTGTGAAAATTTGCAAACAATGGAAAGTGGTTCTACGGTGATGAAACTGAACCACCTCATAGATAATTTTACGTAGAATCGACCGGTGAAAAGCACACATCGCTATCTCTAATAGATTTTGAAATATTCGCGAAAAATATTTATCGTTTTGGACTTTTTGACTTTTTCGAATTTTCAAAAGCTCATATCTAGGCAACTAGACGTTTTATAGAAGTTTTGCGGCCAGATTCGGAAAGTACGCGTTTCGGAGCACCAAATGTCCCGAAATCAGCGATATTTATTTTTTGTCATTTGTCGAAAAATTTTACGCCAACCCCCTCTGTGAAAATTCGCAAAAGATGAAAAGTGGTCCTACGCTTATGAAACTGAACCACGTGATAGATTGTTTTACGTAGAATCGACCGGTGAAAAGCACACATCGCTATCTCTAGTAGTTTTTGAAATATTCGCGAAAAATGTTTATCGTTTTGAATTTTTTGATTTTTTCGAATTTTCAAAAGCTCATATCTCGGCAACTAGACGTTTTATAGAAGTTTTGCGGCCAGATTCGGAAAGTACGCGTTTCGGAGCACCAAATGTCCCGAAATCAGCGATATTTATTTTTTGTCATTTGTCGAAAAATTTTATGCCCTGTGAAAATTTGCAAAAATTGGAAAGTGGTCCTACGGTGATGAAACTGAACCACCTGATAGATAATTTTACGTAGAATCGACCGGTGAAAAGCACACATCGCTATCTGTAATAGTTTTTTAAATATTCGCGAAAATGTTTATCGTTTTGGATTTTTTGACTTTTTCGGATTTTCAAAAGCTCATATCTCGGAAACTAGACGTTTTATCGAAGTTTTGCCGCCAGACTCGGAAAGTACGCGTTTCGGACCACCAAATATCCCGAAATCGGCGATATTTATTTTTTTGTCATTTGTCGAAAAATTTTACGCCCAGTGAAAATTTGCAAAAAATGGAAAGTGGTCCTACGGTGATGAAACTGAACCACCTGATAGACGATTTTACGTAGAATCGACCGGTGAAAAGCACACATCGCTATCTCTAGTAGTTTTTGAAATATTCGCGAAAAATTTTTATCGTTTTGGATTTTTTGATTTTGTCGAATTTTCAAAAGCTCATATCTCGGCAACTAGACATTTCATAGAAGTTTTGCGGCCAGATTCGGAAAGTACGCGTTTCGGAGCACCAAATATCCCGAAATCAGCGATATTTATTTTTTGTCACTTGTCGAAAAATTTTATGCCCTGTGAAAATTTGCAAAACTTGATAAGTGGTCCTACGGTGATGAAACTGAACCACCTGATAGATAATTTTACGTAGAATCGACCGGTGAAAAGCATACATCGCTATCTCTAATAGTTCTGAAATATTCCGAAAAATTTTTATCGCTTTGGATTTTTTTATTTTTTCGAATTTTCAAAAGCTCATATCTCGGCAACTAGACGTTTTATCGAAGTCTTGCGGCCAGATTCGGAAGGTACGCCTTTCGGAGCACCAAATATCCCGAAATCAGCGATATTTATTTTTTGTCATTTGTCGAAAAATTTTATGCCCTGTGAAAATTTGCAAAAATTGGAAAGTGGTCCTAAGGTGATGAAACTGAACCACCTGATAGATAATTTTACGTAGAATCGACCGGTGAAAAGCACACATCGCTATCTCTAATAGTTTTTGAAATAATCGCGAAAATTTTTTATCGTTCTGGATTTTTTGATTTTTTCGAATTTTCAAAAGCTCATATCTCGGCAACTAGACGTTTTATAGAAGTTTTGCGGCCAGATTCGGAAAGTACGCGTTTCGGAGCACCAAATTTGTCGAAAAATTTTACGCCACCCCCCTCTGTGAAAATTCGCAAAAAATGAAAAGTGGTCCTACGGTGCTGAAACTGAAACACCTGATAGATAATTTTACGTAGAATCGACCGGTGAAAAGCACACATCGCTATCTCTAATAGTTTTTGAAATATTCGCCAAACATGTTTATCGTTTTGCATTTTTATATTTTTTCGAATTTTCAAAAGCTCATATCTCCGCAACTAGACGTTTTATAGAAGTTTTGCGGCCAGATTCAGAAAGTACGCGTTTCGGAGCACCAAATATCCCGAAATCAGCGATAATTATTTTTTGTCATTTGTCGAAAAATTTTATGCCCTGTGAAAAGTTGCAAAAATTGGAAAGTGGTCCTACGGTGATGAAACTGAACCACCTGAGAGATAATTTTACGTAGAATCGACCGGTGAAAAGCACACATCGCTATCTCTAATACTTCTTGAAATATTCGCGAAATTTTTTTATCGATTTGGATTTTTTAATTTTTTCGAATTTTCAAAAGCTCATATCTCGGCAACTAGACGTTTTATAGAAGTTTTGCAGCCAGATTAGGAAAGTACGCGTTTCGGAGCACCAAATATCCCGAAATCAGCGATAATTATTTTTTGTCATTTGTCGAAAAATTTTATGCCCTGTGAAAAGTTGCAAAAATTGGTAAGTGGTCCTACGGTGATGAAACTGAACCACCTGATAGATAATTTTACGTAGAATCGACCGGTGAAAAGCACACATCGCTATCTCTAATAGTTCTTGAAATATTCGCGAAAAAATTTTATCGATTTGGATTTTTTTATTTTTTCGAATTTTCAAAAGCTCATATCTCGGCAATTAGACGTTTTATCGAAGTTTTGCGGCCAGATTCGGAAAGTAAGCGTTTCGGAGCACCAAATATCCCGAAATCAGCGATATTTATTTTTTGGCATTTCTCGAAAAATTTTAAGCCCTCTGAAAATTTGCAAAAAATGGAAAGTGGTCCTACGGTGATGAAACTGAACCACCTGATAGATGATTTTACGTAGAATCGACCGGTGAAAAGCACACATCGCTATCTCTAATAGTTTTTGAAATATTCGCGAAAAATGTTTATCGTTTTGCATTTTTTGATTTTTTCGAATTTTCAAAAGCACATATCTCGGCAACTAGACGTTTTATAGAAGTTTTGCGGCCAGATTCGGAAAGTACGCGTTTCGGAGCACCAAATTTGTCGAAAAATTTTACGCCACCCCCCTCTGTGAAAATTCGCAAAAAATGAAAAGTGGTCCTACGGTGCTGAAACTGAAACACCTGATAGATAATTTTACGTAGAATCGACCGGTTAAAAGCACACATCGCTATCTCTAATAGTTTTTGAAATATTCGCCAAATATGTTTATCGTTTTGCATTTTTTTATTTTTTCGAATTTTCAAAAGCTCATATCTCCGCAACTAGACGTTTTATAGAAGTTTTGCGGCCAGATTCAGAAAGTACGCGTTTCGGAGCACCAAATATCCCGAAATCAGCGATAATTATTTTTTGTCATTTGTCGAAAAATTTTATGCCCTGTGAAAAGTTGCAAAAATTGGAAAGTGGTCCTACGGTGATGAAACTGAACCACCTGAGAGATAATTTTACGTAGAATCGACCGGTGAAAAGCACACATCGCTATCTCTAATACTTCTTGAAATATTCGCGAAAATTTTTTATCGATTTGGATTTTTTAATTTTTTTCGAATTTTCAAAAGCTCATATCTCGGCAACTAGACGTTTTATAGAAGTTTTGCAGCCAGATTAGGAAAGTACGCGTTTCGGAGCACCAAATATCCGGAAAGCAGCGATATTTATTTTTTTGTCATTTGTCGAAAAATTTTACGCCATCCCCCCCCCTGTGAAAATTCGTAAAAATGAAAAGTGGTTCTACGCTGATGAAACTAACCACCTGATAGATAATTTTACGAAGAATCGACCGGTGAAAAGCACACATCGCTATCTCTAATAGTTTTTGAAATATTCGCGAAAAATATTTGTTTTGGATTTTTTGATTTTTTTCGAATTTTCAAAAGCTCATATCTCGGCAACTAGACGTTTTATCGAAGTATTGCGGCCAGATTCGGAAAGTAAGCGTTTCGGAGCACCAAATATCCCGAAATCAGCGATATTTATTTTTTGTCATTTGTCGAAAAATTTTTAGCCCAGTGAAAATTTGCAAAAAATGGAAAGTGGTCCTACGGTGATGAAACTGAACCACCTGATAGACGATTTTACGTAGAATCGACCGGTAAAAAGCACACATCGCTATCTCTAATAGTTTTTGAAATATTGGCTAAATATTTTTATCGTTTTGGATTTTTTGACTTTTTGGAATTTTCAAAAGCTCATATCTCGGCAACTAGACGTTTTATAGAAGTTTTGCGACCAGATTCGGAAAGTACGCGTTTCGGAGCACCAAATATCCCGAAATCAGCGATAATTATTTTTTGTCATTTGTCGAAAAATTTTATGCCCTGTGAAAAGTTGCAAAAATTGGAAAGTGGTCCTACGGTGATGAAACTGAACCACCTGAGAGATAATTTTACGTAGAATCGACCGGTGAAAAGCACACATCGCTATCTCTAATAGTTTTTGAAATATTCGCGAAAAATTTTTATCGATTTGGATTTTTTATTTTTTCGAATTTTCAAAAGCTCATATCTCGGCAACTAGACGTTTTATAGAAGTTTTGCGGCCAGATTCGGAAAGTACGCGTTTCGGAGCACCAAATATCCCGAAATCAGCGATATTTATTTTTTTGTCATTTGTCGAAAAATTTTACGCCATCCCCCCCCCTGTGAAAATTCGTAAAAATGAAAAGTGGTTCTACGCTGATGAAGCTAACCACCTGATAGATAATTTTACGAAGAATCGACCGGTGAAAAGCACACATCGCTATCTCTAATAGTTTTTGAAATATTCGCGAAAAATGTTTGTTTTGGATTTTTTGACTTTTTGGAATTTTCAAAAGCTCATATCTCGGCAACTAGACGTTTTATAGAAGTTTTGCGGCCAGATTCGGAAAGTACGCGTTTCGGAGCACCAAATATCCCGAAATCAGCGATATTTATTTTTTTGTCATTTGTCGAAAAATTTTACGCCACCCCCCTCTGTGAAAATTCGCAAAAAATGAAAAGTGGTCCTACGGTGCTGAACGGTGCTACGGTCCTACGGTAAACTGAGCCACCTGATAGATAATTTTGCGTAGAATCGACCGGTGAAAAGCACACATCGTTATCTCTAATAGTTTTTGAAATATTTGCGAAATTTTTTTATCGTTTTGGATTTTTTGATTTTGTCGAATTTTCAAAAGCTCATATCTCGGCAACTAGACGTTTTATAGAAGTTTTGCGGCCAGATTCGGAAAGTACGCGTTTCGGAGCACCAAATATCCCGAAATCAGCGATATTTATCTTTTGTCACTTGACGAAAAATTTTATGCCCGGTGAAAATTTGCAAAAATTGGTAAGTGGTCCTACGGTGATGAAACTGAACCACCTGATAGATAATTTTACGTAGAATAGACCGGTGAAAAGCACACATCGCTATCTCTAATAGTTTTTGAAATATTCGCGAAAAATTTTTATCGTTTTGGATTTTTTAATTTTTTCGAATTTTCAAAAGCTCATATCTCGGCAACTAGACGTTTTATAGAAGTTTTGCGGCCAGATTCGGAAAGTAGGCGTTTCGGAGCACCAAATATCCCGAAATCAGCGATATTTATTTTTTGTCATTTGTCGAAAAATTTTATGCCCTGTGAAAATTTGCAAACATTGGAAAGTGGTCCTACGGTGATGAAACTGAACCACCTCATAGATAATTTTACGTAGAATCGACCGGTGTAAAGCACACATCGCTATCTCTAATAGTTTTTGAAATATTCGCGAAAAATGTTTGTATTGGATTTTTTGATTTTTTTCGAATTTTTAATAGCTCATATCTCGGCAACTAGACGTTTTATCGAAGTTTTTCGGCCAGATTCGGAAAGTAAGCGTTTCGGAGCTCCAAATATCCCGAAATCAGCGATATTTATTTTTTTGTCATTTGTCGAAAAATTTTACGCCACCCCCCTCTGTGAAAATTCGCAAAAAATGAAAAGTGGTCCTACGGTGCTGAACGGTGCTACGGTCCTACGGTAAACTGAACCACCTGATAGATAATTTTGCGTAGAATCGACCGGTGAAAAGCACACATCATTATCTCTAATAGTTTTTGAAATATTTGCGAAAATTTTTTATCGTTTTGGATTTTTTGATTTTGTCGAATTTTCAAAAGCTCATATCTCGGCAACTAGACGTTTTATAAAAGTTTTGCGGCCAGATTCGGAAAGTACGCGTTTCGGAGCACCAAATATCCCGAAATCAGCGATATTTATTTTTTGCCACTTGACGAAAAATTTTATGCCCTGTGAAAATTTGCAAAAATTGGTAAGTGGTCCTACGGTGATGAAACTGAACCACCTGATAGATAATTTTACGTAGAATCGACCGGTGAAAAGCACACATCGCTATCTCTAATAGTTTTTGAAATATTAGCGAAAAATTTTTATCGTTTTGGAATTTTTGATTTTTTCGAATTTTCAAAAGCTCATATCTCGGCAACTAGACGTTTTATAGAAGTTTTGCGGCCAGATTCGGAAAGTACGCGTTTCGGAGCACCAAATATCCCGAAATCAGCGATATTTATTTTTTTGTCATTTGTCGAAAAATTTTACGCCACCCGCTCTGTGAAAATTCGCAAAAAATGAAAAGTGGTCCTACGGTGATGAAACTAACCGCCTGATAGATAATTTTACGTAGAATCGACTGGTGAAAAGCACACATCGCTATCTCTAATAGTTTTTGAAATATTCGCGAAAAATGTTTGTTTTGGATTTTTTGATTTTTTTCGAATTTTCAAAAGCTCATATCTCGGCAACTAGACGTTTTGTCGAAGTATTGCGGCCAGATTCGGAAAGTAAGCGTTTCGGAGCACCAAATATCCCGAAATCAGCCATATGTATTTTTTGTCATTTGTCGAAAAATTTTTAGCCCAGTGAAAATTTGCAAAAAATGGAAAGTGGTCCTACGGTGATGAAACTGAACCACCTGATAGATGATTTTACGTAGAATCGACCGGTGAAAAGCACACATCGCTATCTCTAATAGTTTTTGAAATATTCGCGAAAAATTTTTATCGCTTTGGATTTTTTGATTTTGTCGAATTTTCAAAAGCTCATATCTGGGCAACTAGACGTTTTATAGAAGTTTTGCGGCCAGATTCGGAAAGTACGCGTTTCGGATCACCAAATATCCCGAAATCAGCGATATTTATTTTTTTGTCATTTGTCGAAAAAATTTACGCCACCCCCCTCTGTGAAAATTCGCAAAAAATGAAAAGTGGTCCTACGGTGCTGAACGGTGCTACGGTCCTACGGTAAACTGAACCACCTGATAGATAATTTTGCGTAGAATCGACCGGTGAAAAGCACACATCGCTATCTCTAATAGTTCTTGAAATATTCGCGAAAATTTTTTATCGATTTGGATTTTTTTATTTTTTCGAATTTTCAAAAGCTCATATCTGGGCAACTAGACGTTTTATAGAAGTTTTGCGGCCAGATTCGGAAAGTACGCGTTTCGGAGCACCAAATATCCCGAAATCAGCGATATTTATTTTTTGTCATTTGTCGAAAAATTTTATGCCCTGTCAAAATTTGCAAAAATTGGTAAGTGGTCCTACGGTGATGAAACTGAACCACCTCATAGATAATTTTACGTAGAATCGACCGGTGAAAAGCACACATCGCTATCTCTAATAGTTTTTGAAATATTCGCGAAAAATGTTTATCGTTTTGAATTTTTTGATTTTTTCGAATTTTCAAAAGCTGATATCTCGGCAACTAGACGTTTTATCGAAGTTTTGCGGCCAGATTCGGAAACTACGCGTTTCGGAGCACCAAATATCCCGAAATCAGCATTAATTATTTTTTGTCATTTGTCGAAAAATTTTATGCCCTGTGAAAAGTTGCAAAAATTGGAAAGTGGTCCTACAGTGATGAAACTGAACCACCTGAGAGATAATTTTACGTAGAATCGACCGGTGAAAAGCACACATCGCTATCTCTAATAGTTCTTGAAATATTCGCGAAAAAATTTTATCGATTTGGATTTTTTTATTTTTTCGAATTTTCAAAAGCTCATATCTCGGCAACTAGACGTTTTATAGAAGTTTTGCGGCCAGATTCGGAAAGTACGCGTTTCGGAGCACCAAATATCCCGAAATCAGCGATATTTATTTTTTGTCATTTGTCGAAAAATTTTAAGCACTGTGAAAATTTGCAAAAAATGGAAAGTGGTCCTACGGTGATGAAACTGAACCACCTCAAAGATAATTTTACGTAGAATCGACCGGTGGAAAGCACACATCGCTATCTCTAATAGTTTTTGAAATATTCGCGAAAAATGTTTATCGTTTCGAATTTTTTGATTTTTTCGAATTTTCAAAAGCTCATATCTCGGCAACTAGACGTTTTATCGAAGTTTTGCGGCCAGATTCGGAAAGTCCGCGTTTCGGAGCACCAAATATCCCGAAATCAGCGATATTTATTTTTTGGCATTTCTCGAAAAATTTTAAGCCCTGTGAAAATTTGCAAAAAATGGAAAGTGGTCCTACGGTGATGAAACTGAACCACCTGATAGATGATTTTACGTAGAATCGACCGGTGAAAAGCACACATCGCTATCTCTAATAGTTTTTGAAATATTCGCGAAAAATGTTTGTTTTGGATTTTTTGATTTTTTTCGAATTTTCAAAACTCATATCTCGGCAACTAGACGTTTTATAGAAGTTTTGCGGCCAGATTCGGAAAGTACGCGTTTCGGAGCACCAAATATCCCGAAATCAGCGATAATTATTTTTTGTCATTTGTCGAAAAATATTATGCCCTGTGAAAAGTTGCAAAAATTGGAAAGTGGTCCTACGGTGATGAAACTGAACCACCTGAGAGATAATTTTACGTAGAATCGACCGGTGAAAAGCACACATAGCTATCTCTAATAGTTCTTGCAATATTCGCGAAAATTTTTTATCGATTTGGATTTTTTTATTTTTTCGAATTTTCAAAAGCTCATATCTGGGCAACTAGACGTTTTATAGAAGTTTTGCGGCCAGATTCGGAAAGTACGCGTTTCGGAGCACCAAATATCCCGAAATCAGCGATATTTATTTTTTGGCATTTCTCGAAAAATTTTAAGCCCTGTGAAAATTTGCAAATAATGGAAAGTGGTCTTACGGTGATGAAACTGAACCATCTCAAAGATAATTTTACGTAGAATCGACCGGTGAAAAGCACACATCGCTATCTCTAATAGTTTTTGAAATATTCGCGAAATATGTTTATCGTTTTGCATTTTTTGATTTTTTCGAATTTTCGAAAGCTCATATCTCCGCAACTAGACGTTTTATAGAAGTTTTGCGGCCAGATTCGGAAAGTACGCGTTTCGGAGCACCAAATATCCCGAAATCAGCGATATTTATTTTTTTGTCATTTGTCGAAAAATTTTACGCCACCCCCCTCTGTGAAAATTCGCAAAAAATGAAAAGTGGTCCTACGGTGCTGAACGGTGCTACGGTCCTACGGTAAACTGAACCACCTGATAGATAATTTTGCGTAGAATCGACCGGTGAAAAGCACACATCGCTATCTCTAATAGTTTTTGAAATATTCGCGAAAATGTTTATCGTTTTGGATTTTTTGACTTTTTCGGATTTTCAAAAGCTCATATCTCGGAAGCTAGACGTTTTATCGAAGTTTTGCGGCCAGACTCGGGAAGTACGCGTTTCGGACCACCAAATATCCCGAAATCAGCGATATTTATTTTTTGTCATTTGTCGAAAAATTTTATGCGCTGTCAAAATTTGCAAAAATTGGTAAGTGGTCCTACGGTGATGAAACTGAACCACCTCATAGATAATTTTACGTAGAATCGACCGGTGAAAAGCACATATCGCTATCTCTAATAGATTTTGAAATATTTGCGAAAAATGTTTATCGTTTTGCATTTTTTGATTTTTTCGAATTTTCAAAAGCTCATATCTCGGCAACTAGACGTTTTATAGAAGTTTTGCGGCCAGATTCGGAAAGTACGCGTTTCGGAGCACCAAATATCCCGAAATCAGCGATATTTATTTTTTGTCATTTGTCGAAAAATTTTATGCCCTGTCAAAATTTGCAAAAATTGGTAAGTGGTCCTACGGTGATGAAACTGAACCACCTCATAGATAATTTTACGTAGAATCGACCGGTGAAAAGCACACATCGCTATCTCTAATAGTTTTTGAAATATTCGCGAAAAATGTTTATCGTTTTGAATTTTTTGATTTTTTCGAATTTTCAAAAGCTGATATCTCGGCAACTAGACGTTTTATCGAAGTTTTGCGGCCAGATTCGGAAACTACGCGTTTCGGAGCACCAAATATCCCGAAATCAGCATTAATTATTTTTTGTCATTTGTCGAAAAATTTTATGCCCTGTGAAAAGTTGCAAAAATTGGAAAGTGGTCCTACAGTGATGAAACTGAACCACCTGAGAGATAATTTTACGTAGAATCGACCGGTGAAAAGCACACATCGCTATCTCTAATAGTTCTTGAAATATTCGCGAAAAAATTTTATCGATTTGGATTTTTTTATTTTTTCGAATTTTCAAAAGCTCATATCTCGGCAACTAGACGTTTTATAGAAGTTTTGCGGCCAGATTCGGAAAGTACGCGTTTCGGAGCACCAAATATCCCGAAATCAGCGATATTTATTTTTTGTCATTTGTCGAAAAATTTTAAGCACTGTGAAAATTTGCAAAAAATGGAAAGTGGTCCTACGGTGATGAAACTGAACCACCTCAAAGATAATTTTACGTAGAATCGACCGGTGGAAAGCACACATCGCTATCTCTAATAGTTTTTGAAATATTCGCGAAAAATGTTTATCGTTTCGAATTTTTTGATTTTTTCGAATTTTCAAAAGCTCATATCTCGGCAACTAGACGTTTTATCGAAGTTTTGCGGCCAGATTCGGAAAGTCCGCGTTTCGGAGCACCAAATATCCCGAAATCAGCGATATTTATTTTTTGGCATTTCTCGAAAAATTTTAAGCCCTGTGAAAATTTGCAAAAAATGGAAAGTGGTCCTACGGTGATGAAACTGAACCACCTGATAGATGATTTTACGTAGAATCGACCGGTGAAAAGCACACATCGCTATCTCTAATAGTTTTTGAAATATTCGCGAAAAATGTTTGTTTTGGATTTTTTGATTTTTTTCGAATTTTCAAAACTCATATCTCGGCAACTAGACGTTTTATAGAAGTTTTGCGGCCAGATTCGGAAAGTACGCGTTTCGGAGCACCAAATATCCCGAAATCAGCGATAATTATTTTTTGTCATTTGTCGAAAAATATTATGCCCTGTGAAAAGTTGCAAAAATTGGAAAGTGGTCCTACGGTGATGAAACTGAACCACCTGAGAGATAATTTTACGTAGAATCGACCGGTGAAAAGCACACATAGCTATCTCTAATAGTTCTTGCAATATTCGCGAAAATTTTTTATCGATTTGGATTTTTTTATTTTTTCGAATTTTCAAAAGCTCATATCTGGGCAACTAGACGTTTTATAGAAGTTTTGCGGCCAGATTCGGAAAGTACGCGTTTCGGAGCACCAAATATCCCGAAATCAGCGATATTTATTTTTTGGCATTTCTCGAAAAATTTTAAGCCCTGTGAAAATTTGCAAATAATGGAAAGTGGTCTTACGGTGATGAAACTGAACCATCTCAAAGATAATTTTACGTAGAATCGACCGGTGAAAAGCACACATCGCTATCTCTAATAGTTTTTGAAATATTCGCGAAATATGTTTATCGTTTTGCATTTTTTGATTTTTTCGAATTTTCGAAAGCTCATATCTCCGCAACTAGACGTTTTATAGAAGTTTTGCGGCCAGATTCGGAAAGTACGCGTTTCGGAGCACCAAATATCCCGAAATCAGCGATATTTATTTTTTTGTCATTTGTCGAAAAATTTTACGCCACCCCCCTCTGTGAAAATTCGCAAAAAATGAAAAGTGGTCCTACGGTGCTGAACGGTGCTACGGTCCTACGGTAAACTGAACCACCTGATAGATAATTTTGCGTAGAATCGACCGGTGAAAAGCACACATCGCTATCTCTAATAGTTTTTGAAATATTCGCGAAAATGTTTATCGTTTTGGATTTTTTGACTTTTTCGGATTTTCAAAAGCTCATATCTCGGAAGCTAGACGTTTTATCGAAGTTTTGCGGCCAGACTCGGGAAGTACGCGTTTCGGACCACCAAATATCCCGAAATCAGCGATATTTATTTTTTGTCATTTGTCGAAAAATTTTATGCGCTGTCAAAATTTGCAAAAATTGGTAAGTGGTCCTACGGTGATGAAACTGAACCACCTCATAGATAATTTTACGTAGAATCGACCGGTGAAAAGCACATATCGCTATCTCTAATAGATTTTGAAATATTTGCGAAAAATGTTTATCGTTTTGCATTTTTTGATTTTTTCGAATTTTCAAAAGCTCATATCTCGGCAACTAGACGTTTTATAGAAGTTTTGCGGCCAGATTCGGAAAGTACGCGTTTCGGAGCACCAAATTTGTCGAAAAATTTTACGCCACGCCCCTCTGTGAAAATTCGCAAAAAATGAAAAGTGGTCCTACGGTGCTGAAACTGAAACACCTGATAGATAATTTTACGTAGAATCGACCGGTGAAAAGCACACATCGCTATCTCTAATAGTTTTTGAAATATTTGCGAAATTTTTTTATCGTTTTGGATTTTTTGATTTTGTCGAATTTTCAAAAGCTCATATCTCGGCAACTAGACGTTTTATAGAAGTTTTGCGGCCAGATTCGGAAAGTACGCGTTTCGGAGCACCAAATATCCCGAAATCAGCGATATTTATTTTTTGGCATTTCTCGAAAAATTTTAAGCCCTGTGAAAATTTGCAAAAAATGGAAAGTGGTCCTACGGTGATGAAACTGAACCACCTGATAGATAATTTTACGTAGAATCGACCGGTGAAAAGCACACATCGCTATCTCTAATAGTTTTTGAAATATTCGCGAAAAATGTTTATCGTTTTGAATTTTTTGATTTTTTCGAATTTTCAAAAGCTGATATCTCGGCAACTAGACGTTTTATCGAAGTTTTGCGGCCAGATTCGGAAAGTACGCGTTTCGGAGCACCAAATATCCCGAAATCAGCGATATTTATTTTTTGGCATTTCTCGAATAATTTTATGCCCTGTGAAAAGTTGCAAAAATTGGAAAGTGGTCCTACGGTGATGAAACTGAACCACCTGAAAGATAATTTTACGTAGAATCGACCGGTGAAAAGCACACATCGCTATCTCTAATAGCTCTTGAAATATTCGCGAAATTTTTTTATCGATTTGGATTTTTTTATTTTTTCGAATTTTCAAAAGCTCATATCTGGGCAACTAGACGTTTTATAGAAGTTTTGCGGCCAGATTCGGAAAGTATGCGTTTCGGAGCACCAAATATCCCGAAATCAGCGATATTTATTTTTTGTCATTTGTCGAAAAATTTTGTGCCCTGTCAAAATTTGCAAAAATTGGTAAGTGGTCCTACGGTGATGAAACTGAACCACCTGATAGATAATTTTACGTAGAATCGACCGGTGAAAAGCACACATCGCTATCTCTAATAGTTCTTGAAATATTCGCGAAAAAATTTTATCGATTTGGATTTTTTTATTTTTTCGAATTTTCAAAAGCTCATATCTCGGCAACTAGACGTTTTATAGAAGTTTTGCGGCTAGATTCGGAAAGTACGCGTTTCGGATCACCAAATATCCCGAAATCAGCGATATTTATTTTTTTGTCATTTGTCGAAAAAATTTACGCCACCCCCCTCTGTGAAAATTCGCAAAAAATGAAAAGTGGTCCTACGGTGCTGAACGGTGCTACGGTCCTACGGTAAACTGAACCACCTGATAGATAATTTTGCGTAGAATCGACCGGTGAAAAGCACACATCGCTATCTCTAATAGTTCTTGAAATATTCGCGAAAATTTTTTATCGATTTGGATTTTTTTATTTTTTCGAATTTTCAAAAGCTCATATCTGGGCAACTAGACGTTTTATAGAAGTTTTGCGGCCAGATTCGGAAAGTACGCGTTTCGGAGCACCAAATATCCCGAAATCAGCGATATTTATTTTTTGTCATTTGTCGAAAAATTTTATGCCCTGTCAAAATTTGCAAAAATTGGTAAGTGGTCCTACGGTGATGAAACTGAACCACCTCATAGATAATTTTACGTAGAATCGACCGGTGAAAAGCACACATCGCTATCTCTAATAGTTTTTGAAATATTCGCGAAATATGTTTATCGTTTTGCATTTTTTGATTTTTTCGAATTTTCGAAAGCTCATATCTCCGCAACTAGACGTTTTATATAAGTTTTGCCGCCAGATTCGGAAAGTACGCGTTTCGGAGCACCAAATATCCCGAAATCAGCGATATTTATTTTTTTGTCATTTGTCGAAAAATTTTACGCCACCCCCCTCTGTGAAAATTCGCAAAAAATGAAAAGTGGTCCTACGGTGCTGAACGGTGCTACGGTCCTACGGTAAACTGAACCACCTGATAGATAATTTTGCGTAGAATCGACCGGTGAAAAGCACACATCATTATCTCTAATAGTTTTTGAAATATTTGCGAAATTTTTTTATCGTTTTGGATTTTTTGATTTTGTCGAATTTTCAAAAGCTCATATCTCGGCAACTAGACGTTTTATAGAAGTTTTGCGGCCAGATTCGGAAAGTACGCGTTTCGGACCACCAAATATCCCGAAATCGGCGATATTTATTTTTTTTGTCATTTGTCGAAAAATTTTACGCCATCCCCCCCCTGTGAAAATTCGTAAAAATGAAAAGTGGTTCTACGCTGATGAAACTAACCGCCTGATAGATAATTTTACGTAGAATCGACTGGTGAAAAGCACACATCGCTATCTCTAATAGTTTTTGAAATATTCGCGAAAAATGTTTATCGTTTTGAATTTTTTGATTTTTTCGAATTTTCAAAAGCTCATATCTCGGCAACTAGACGTTTTATCGAAGTTTTGCGGCCAGATTCAGAAAGTACGCGTTTCGGAGCACCAAATATCCCGAAATCAGCGATATTTATTTTTTGGCATTTCTCGAAAAATTTTAAGCCCTGTGAAAATTTGCAAAAAATGGAAAGTGGTCCTACGGTGATGAAACTGAACCACCTGATAGATGATTTTACGTAGAATCGACCGGTGAAAAGCACACATCGCTATCTCTAATAGTTTTTGAAATATTCGCGAAATATTTTTATCGTTTTGCATTTTTTGATTTTTTCGAATTTTCGAAGGCTCATATCTCCGCAACTAGACGTTTTATAGAAGTTTTGCGGCCAGATTCGAAAAGTAAGCGTTTCGGAGCACCAAATATCCCGAAATCAGCGATATTTATTTTTTGTCATTTGTCGAAAAATTTTAAGCACTGTGAAAATTTGCAAAAAATGGAAAGTGGTCCTACGGTGATGAAACTGAACCACCTCAAAGATAATTTTACGTAGAATCGACCGGTGGAAAGCACACATCGCTCTCTCTAATAGTTTTTGAAATATTCGCGAAAAATGTTTGTTTTGGATTTTTTGATTTTTTTCGAATTTTCAAATGCTCATATCTCCGCAACTAGACGTTTTATAGAAGTTTTGCGGCCAGATTCAGAAAGTACGCGTTTCGGAGCACCAAATATCCCGAAATCAGCGATAATTATTTTTTGTCATTTGTCGAAAAATGTTATGCCCTGTGAAAAGTTGCAACAATTGGAAAGTGGTCCTACGGTGATGAAACTGAACCACCTGAGAGATAATTTTACGTAGAATCGACCGGTGAAAAGCACACATCGCCATCTCTAATAGTTCTTGAAATATTCGCGAAATTTTTTTATCGATTTAGATTTTTTTATTTTTTCGAATTTTCAAAAGCTCATATCACGGCAACTAGACGTTTTATAGAAGTTTTGCAGCCAGATTCGGAAAGTACGCGTTTCGGAGCACCAAATTTCCCGAAATCAGCATTAATTATTTTTTGTCATTTGTCGAAAAATTTTATGCCCTGTGAAAAGTTGCAAAAATTGGAAAGTGGTCCTACAGTGATGAAACTGAACCACCTGAGAGATAATTTTACGTAGAATCGACCGGTGAAAAGCACACATCGCTATCTCTAATAGTTCTTGAAATATTCGCGAAAAAATTTTATCGATTTGGATTTTTTTATTTTTTCGAATTTTCAAAAGCTCATATCTCGGCAACTAGACATTTTATAGAAGTTTTGCGGCCAGATACGGAAAGTACGCGTTTCGGATCACCAAATATCCCGAAATCAGCGATATTTATTTCTTTGTCATTTGTCGAAAAATTTTACGCCACCCCCCTCTGTGAAAATTCGCAGAAAATGAAAAGTGGTCCTACAGTGCTGAAACTGAACCACCTGATAGATAATTTTACGTAGAATCGACCGGTGAAAAGCACACATCGTTATCTCTAATAGTTTTTGAAATATTTGCGAAATTTTTTTATCGTTTTGGATTTTTTGATTTTGTCGAATTTTCAAAAGCTCATATCTCGGCAACTAGACGTTTTATAGAAGTTTTGCGGCCAGATTCGGAAAGTACGCGTTTCGGAGCACCAAATATCCCGAAATCAGCGATTTTTATTTTTTGTCATTTGTCGAAAAATTTTAAGCACTGTGAAAATTTGCAAAAAATGGAAAGTGGTCCTACGGTGATGAAACTGAACCACCTCAAAGATAATTTTACGTAGAATCGACCGGTGGAAAGCACACATCGCTCTCTCTAATAGTTTTTGAAATATTCGCGAAAAATGTTTGTTTTGGATTTTTTGATTTTTTTCGAATTTTCAAAAGCTCATATCTCCGCAACTAGACGTTTTATAGAAGTTTTGCGGCCAGATTCAGAAAGTACGCGTTTCGGAGCACCAAATATCCCGAAATCAGCGATAATTATTTTTTGTCATTTGTCGAAAAATTTTATGCCCTGTGAAAAGTTGCAAAAATTGGAAAGTGGTCCTACGGTGATGAAACTGAACCACCTGAGAGATAATTTTACGTAGAATCGACCGGTGAAAAGCACACATCGCTATCTCTAATAGTTCTTGAAATATTCGCGAAAATTTTTTATCGATTTGGATTTTTTTATTTTTTCGAATTTTCAAAAGCTCATATCTGGGCAACTAGACGTTTTATAGAAGTTTTGCGGCCAGATTCGGAAAGTATGCGTTTCGGAGCACCAAATATCCCGAAATCAGCGATATTTATTTTTTGTCATTTGTCGAAAAATTTTGTGCCCTGTCAAAATTTGCAAAAATTGGTAAGTGGTCCTACGGTGATGAAACTGAACCACCTGATAGATAATTTTACGTAGAATCGACCGGTGAAAAGCACACATCGCTATCTCTAATAGTTCTTGAAATATTCGCGAAAAAATTTTATCGATTTGGATTTTTTTATTTTTTCGAATTTTCAAAAGCTCATATCTCGGCAACTAGACGTTTTATAGAAGTTTTGCGGCTAGATTCGGAAAGTACGCGTTTCGGATCACCAAATATCCCGAAATCAGCGATATTTATTTTTTTGTCATTTGTCGAAAAAATTTACGCCACCCCCCTCTGTGAAAATTCGCAAAAAATGAAAAGTGGTCCTACGGTGCTGAACGGTGCTACGGTCCTACGGTAAACTGAACCACCTGATAGATAATTTTGCGTAGAATCGACCGGTGAAAAGCACACATTGCTATCTCTAATAGTTTTTGAAATATTCGCGAAAAATGTTTATCGTTTTGAATTTTTTGATTTTTTCGAATTTTCAAAAGCTCATATCTCGGCAACTAGACGTTTTATCGAAGTTTTGCGGCCAGATTCGGAAAGTCCGCGTTTCGGAGCACCAAATATCCCGAAATCAGCGATATTTATTTTTTGGCATTTCTCGAAAAATTTTAAGCCCTGTGAAAATTTGCAAAAAATGGAAAGTGGTCCTACGGTGATGAAACTGAACCAACTGATAGATGATTTTACGTAGAATCGACCGGTGAAAAGCACACATCGCTATCTCTAATAGTTTTTGAAATATTCGCGAAAAATGTTTGTTTTGGATTTTTTGATTTTTTTCGAATTTTCAAAAGCTCATATCTCGGCAACTAGACGTTTTATAGAAGTTTTGCGGCCAGATTCGGAAAGTACGCGTTTCGGAGCACCAAATATCCCGAAATCAGCGATATTTATTTTTTGTCATTTGTCGAAAAATTTTATGCCCTGTCAAAATTTGCAAAAATTGGTAAGTGGTCGTACGGTGATGAAACTGAACCACCTCATAGATAATTTTACGTAGAATCGACCGGTGAAAAGCACACATCGCTATCTCTAATAATTTTTGAAATATTCGCGAAAAATGTTTATCGTTTTGAATTTTTTGATTTTTTCGAATTTTCAAAAGCTGATATCTCGGCAACTAGACGCTTTATCGAAGTTTTGCGGCCAGATTCGGAAAGTACGCGTTTCGGAGCACCAAATATCCCGAAATCAGCGATATTTATTTTTTGGCATTTCTCGAAAAATTTTAAGCCCTGTGAAAATTTGCAAATATTGGTAAGTGGTCCTACGGTGATGAAACTGAACCACCTCATAGATAATTTTACGTAGAATCGACCGGTGAAAAGCACACATCGCTATCTCTAATAGTTTTTGAAATATTCGCGAAATATGTTTATCGTTTTGCATTTTTTGATTTTTTCGAATTTTCGAAAGCTGATATCTCCGCAACTAGACGTTTTATAGAAGTTTTGCGGCCAGATTCGGAAAGTACGCGTTTCGGAGCACCAAATATTCCGAAATCAGCGATATTTATTTTTTTGTCATTTGTCGAAAAATTTTACGCCACCCCCCTCTGTGAAAATTCGCAAAAAATGAAAAGTGGTCCTACGGTGCTGAACGGTGCTACGGTCCTACGGTAAACTGAACCACCTGATAGATAATTTTGCGTAGAATCGACCGGTGAAAAGCATACATCGTTATCTCTAATAGTTTTTGAAATATTTGCGAAAATTTTTTATCGTTTTGGATTTTTTGATTTTGTCGAATTTTCAAAAGCTCATATCTCGGCAACTAGACGTTTTATAGAAGTTTTGCGGCCAGATTCGGAAAGTACGCGTTTCGGAGCACCAAATATCCCGAAATCAGCGATATTTATTTTTTGTCACTTGACGACAAATTTTATGCCCTGTGAAAATTTGCAAAAATTGGTAAGTGGTCCTACGGTGATGAAACTAAACCACCTGATAGATAATTTTACGTAGAATCGACCGGTGAAAAGCACACATCGCTATCTGTAATAGTTTTTGAAATATTCGCGAAAAATTTTTTTCGTTTTGGATTTTTTGGTTTTTTCGAATTTTCAAAACCTCATATCTCCGCAACTAGACGTTTTATAGAAGTTTTGCGGCCAGATTCGGAAAGTACGCGTTTCGGAGCACCAAATATCCCGAAATCAGCGATATTTATTTTTTTGTCATTTGTCGAAAAATTTTACGCCACCCCCCTCTGTGATAATTCGCAAAAAATGAAAAGTGGTCCTACGGTGCTGAACGGTGCTACGGTCCTACGGTAAACTGAACCACCTGATAGATAATTTTGCGTAGAATCGACCGGTGAAAAGCACACATCATTATCTCTAATAGTTTTTGAAATATTTGCGAAATTTTTTTATCGTTTTGGATTTTTTGATTTTGTCTAATTTTCAAAAGCTCATATCTCGGCAACTAGACGTTTTATAGAAGTTTTGCGGCCAGATTCGGAAAGTACGCGTTTCGGAGCACCAAATATCCCGAAATCAGCGATATTTATTTTTTGTCATTTGTCGAAAAATTTTATGCCCTGTCAAAATTTGCAAAAATTAGTAAGTGGTCCTACGGTGATGAAACTGAACCACCTGATAGATAATTTTACGTAGAATCAACCGGTGAAAAGCACCCATCGCTATCTCTAATAGTTTTTGAAATATTCGCGAAAAATGTTTGTTTTGGATTTTTTGATTTTTTTCGAATTTTCAAAAGCTCATATCTCGGCAACTAGACGTTTTATCGAAGTATTGCGGCCAGATTCGGAAAATAAGCTTTTCGGAGCACCAAATATCCCGAAATCAGCGATATTTATTTTTTGTCATTTGTCGAAAAATTTTATGCCCTGTGAAAATTTGCAAACAACGGAAAGTGGTCCTACGGTGATGAAACTGAACCACCTCATAGATAATTTTACGTAGAATCGACCGGTGAAAAGCACACATCGCTATCTCTAATAGTTTTTGAAATATTCGCGAAAAAAGTTTGTTTTGGATTTTTTGATTTTTTTCGAATTTTTAAAAGTTCATATCTCGGCAACTATACGTTTTATCGAAGTTTTGCGGCCAGATTCGGAAAGTAAGCGTTTCGGAGCACCAAATATACCGAAATCAGCGATATTTATTTTTTGTCATCTGTCGAAAAATTTTAAGCACTGTGAAAATTTGCAAAAAATGGAAAGTGGTCCTACGGTGATGAAACTGAACCACCTCAAAGATAATTTTACTTAGAATCGACCGGTGGAAAGCACACATCGCGCTCTCTAATAGTTTTTGAAATATTCGCGAAAAATGCTTGTTTTGGATTTTTTGATTTTTTTCGAATTTTCAAAAGCTCATATCTCCGCAACTAGACGTTTTATAGAAGTTTTGCGGTCAGATTCAGAAAGTACGCGTTTCGGAGCACCAAATATCCCGAAATCAGCGATAATTATTTTTTGTCATTTGCCGAAAAATTTTATGCCCTGTGAAAAGTTGCAAAAATTGGAAAGTGGTCCTACGGTGATGAAACTGAACCACCTGAGAGATAATTTTACGTAGAATCGACCGGTGAAAAGCACACATCGCTATCTCTAATAGTTCTTGATATATTCGCGAAAAATTTTTATCGATTTGGATTTTTTATTTTTTCGAATTTTCATAAGCTCATATCTCGGCAACTAGACGTTTTATCGAAGTTTTGCGGCCAGATTCGGAAAGTACGCGTTTCGGAGCACCAAATATCCCGAAATCAGCGATATTTATTTTTTTGTCATTTGTCGAAAAATTTTACGCCACCCCCCTCTGTGAAAATTCGCAAAAAATGAAAAGTGGTCCTACAGTGCTGAAACTGAACCACCTGATAGATAATTTTGCGTAGAATCGACCGGTGAAAAGCACACATCGTTATCTCTAATAGTTTTTGAAATATTTAAGAAATTTTTTTATCGTTTTGGATTTTTTGATTTTGTCGAATTTTCAAAAGCTCATATCTCGGCAACTAGACGTTTTATCGAAGTTTTGCGGCCAGATTCGGAAAGTAAGCGTTTTGGAGCATCAAATATCCCGAAATCAGCGATATTTATTTTTTGCCATTTGTCGAAAAATTTTAAGCCCTGTGAAAATATGCAAAAAATTGAAAGTGGTCTTAGGGTGATGAAACTGAACCACCTGATAGATAATTTTACGTAGAATCGACCCGTGAAAAGCACACATCCCTATCTCTAATAGTTTTTGAAATATTCGCGAAAAATGTTTATCGTCTTGCATTTTTTGACTTTTTCGAATTTTCAAAAGCTCATCTCTCGGAAGCTAGACGTTTTATCGAAGTTTTGCGGCCAGATTCGGAAAGTACGCGTTTCGGAGCACCAAATATCCCGAAATCAGCGATATTTATTTTTTTTGTCATTTGTCGAAAAATTTTATGCCCTGTGAAAATTTGCAAAAAATGGATAGTGGTCCTACGGTGATGAAACTGAACCACCTGATAGATAATTTTACGTAGAATCGATCGGTGAAAAGCACACATCGCTATCTCTAATAATTTTTGAAATATTCGCAAATATTTTTTATCGTTTTGGATTTTTTGATTTTTTCGAATTTTCAAAAGCTCATATCTCGGCAACTAGACGTTATATAGACGTTTTGCGGCCAGATTCAGAAAGTACGCTTTTCGGAGCACCTAATATCCCGAAATCAGCGATATTTATTTTTTTGTCATTTGTCGAAAAATTTTACGCCACCCCACCCCCCTGTGAAAATTCGAAAAAAATGCAAAGTGGTCCTACGGTGATGAAACTGAACCACTTGATAGATAATTTTACGTAGGATCGACCGGTAAAAAACACGCATCGCTATCTCTAATAGTTTTTGAAATATTCGCGAAAAATGTTTATTGTTTTGGAATTTTTGATTTTTTCGAATTTGTCAAAAGCTCCTCTCGGCAACTAGACGTTTTATCAAAGGTTTGCGGCCAGATTCGGAAAGTACGCGTTTCGGAGCACCAAATATCCCGAAATCAGCGATATTTATTTTTTGTCATTTGTCGAAAAATTTTAAGCCCTGTGAAAATTTGCAAAAAATGGAAAGTGGTCCTACGGTGATGAAACTGAACCACCTGATATATAATTTTACGTAGAATCGATCGGTGAAAAGCACACATCGCTATCTCTTATAGTTTTTGAAATATTCGCGAAAAATGTTTATCGTTTTGGATTTTTTGACTTTTTCGAATTTTCAAAAGCTCATATCTCGGAATCTAGACGTTTTATCGAAGTTTTGAGGCCAGATTCGGAAAGTACGCGTTTCGGAGCACCAAATATCCCGAAATCAGCGATATTTATTTTTTTTCATTTGTCGAAAAATTTTATGCCCTGTGAAAATTTACAAAAATTGGAAAGTGGTCCTACGGTGATGAAACTGAACCACCTGATAGATAATTTTACGTAGAATCGACCGGTGAAAAGCACACATCGCTATCTCTAATAGTTTTTGAAATATTCGCGAAAATTTTTTATCTTTTGGATTTTTTGATTTTGTCGAATTTTCAAAAGCTCATATCTCGGCAACTAGACGTTTTATAGAAGTTTTGCTGCCAGATTCGGAAAGTACGCGTTTCGGAGCACCAAATATCCTGAAATCAGCGATATTTATTTTTTGTCATTTGTCGAAAAATTTTAAGCACTGTGAAAATTTGCAAAAAATGGAAAGTGGTCCTACGGTGATGACACTGAACCACCACAAAGATAATTTTACGTAGATTCGACAGGTGAAAAGCACACATCGCTCTCTCTAATAGTTTTTGAAGTATTCGCGAAAAAAGTTTATCGCTTTGGATTTTTTGATTTTTTGAATTTTCAAAAGCTCATATCTCGGCAATTAGACGTTTTATAGAAATTTTGCGGCCAGATTTGGAAGGTACGCGCTTCGGAGCACCAAATATCCCGAAATCAGCGATATTTATTTTTTGTCATTTGTCGAAAAATTTTAAGCAATGTGAAAATTTGCAAAAAATGGAAAGTGGTCCTACGGTGATGACACTGAACCACCACAAAGATAATTTTACGTAGATTCGACCGGTGAAAAGCACACATCGCTCTCTCTAATAGTTTTTGAAATATTCGCGAAAAATGTTTGTTTTGGATTTTTTGATTTGTTTCGAATTTTCAAAAGCTCATATCTCGGCAACTAGACGTTTTATAGAAGTTTTGCGGCCAGATTCGGAAAGTACGCGTTTCGGAGCACCAAATATCCCGAAATCAGCGATATTTATTTTTTGTCACTTGACGAAAAATTTTATGCCCTGTGAAAATTTGCAAAAATTGGTAAGTGGTCCTACGGCGATGAAACTGAACCACCTGATAGATAATTTTACGTAGAATCGACCGGTGAAAAGCACACATCGCTATCTCTAATAGTTTTTGAAATATTCGCGAAAAATGTTTGTTTTGGATTTTTTGATTTTTTTCGAATTTTTAAAAGCTCATATCTCGGCAACTAGACGTTTTATCGAAGTTTTGCGGCCAGATTCGGAAAGTAAGCGTTTCGGAGCACCAAATATCCCGAAATCAGCGATATTTATTTTTTGTCATTTGTCGAAAAATTTTTAGCCCTGTGAAAATTTGCAAAAAATGGAAAGTGGTCCTACGGTGATGAAACTGAACAACCTCAAAGATAATTTTACGTAGAATCGACCGGTGAAAAGCACACATCGCTCTCTCTAATAGTTTTTGAAATATTCGCGAAAAATGTTTGTTTTGGATTTTTTGATTTTTTTCGAATTTTCAAAAGCTCAAATCTCGGCAACTAGACGTTTTATCGAAGTATAGCGGCCAGATTCGGAAAGTAAGCGTTTCGGAGCACCAAATATCCCGAAATCAGCGATATTTATTTTTTGTCATTTGTCGAAAAATTTTAACCCCTGTGAAAATTTGCAAACAATGGAAAGTGGTTCTACGGTGATGAAACTGAACCACCTGATAGATGATTTTACGTAGAATCGACCGGTGAAAAGCACACATCGCTATCTCTAATAGTTTTTGAAATATTCGCAAAAAATATTTATCATTTTGGATTTTTTGACTTTTTCGAATTTTCAAAAGCTCATATCTTGGCAACTAGACGTTTTATAGAAGTTTAGCGGCCAGATTCGGAAAGTACGCGTTTCGGAGCACTAAATATCCCGAAATCAGCGATATTTATTTTTTGTCATTTGTCGAACAATTTTAACCCCTGTGAAAATTTGCAAACAATGGAAAGTGGTTCTACGGTGATGAAACTGAACCACCTCATAGATAATTTTACGTAGAATCGACCGGTGAAAAGCACACATCGCTATCTCTAATAGATTTTGAAATATTCGCGAAACATATTTATCGTTTTGGATTTTTTGACTTTTTCGAATTTTCAAAAGCTCATATCTAGGCAACTAGACGTTTTATAGAAGTTTTGCGGCCAGATTCGGAAAGTACGCGTTTCGGAGCACCAAATGTCCCGAAATCAGCGATATTTATTTTTTGTCATTTGCCGAAAACTTTTATGCCCTGTGAAAATTTGCAAAAATTGGAAAGTGGTCCTACGGTGATGAAACTGAACCACCTGATAGATAATTTTACGTAGAATCGCCCGGTGAAAAGCACACATCGCTATCTCTAATAGTTTTTTAAATATTCGCGAAAATGTTTATCGTTTTGGATTTTTTGACTTTTTCGGATTTTCAAAAGCTCATATCTCGGAAACTAGACGTTTTATCGAAGTTTTGCCGCCAGACTCGGAAAGTACGCGTTTCGGACCACCAAATATCCCGAAATCGGCGATATTTATTTTTTTGTCATTTGTCGAAAAATTTTACGCCATCCCCCCCCCTGTGAAAATTCGTAAAAATGAAAAGTGGTTCTACGCTGATGAAACTAACCACCTGATAGATAATTTTACGAAGAATCGACTTGTGAAAAACACACATCGCTATCTCTAATAGTTTTTGAAATATTCGCGAAAAATATTTATCGTTTTGGATTTTTTGACTTTTTCGAATTTTCAAAAGCTCATATCTCGGCAACTAGACGTTTTATAGAAGTTTTGCGGCCAGATTCGGAAAGTACGCGTTTCGGAGCCCCAAATATCCCGAAATCAGCGATATTTATTTTTTGTCATTTGTCGAAAAATTTTATGCTCTGTGAAAATTTGCAAAAAATGGAAAGTGGTCCTACGGTGATGAAACTGAACCACCTGATAGATAATATTACGTAGAATCGACCGGTGAAAAGCACACATCGCTATCTCTAATAGTTTTTGAAATAATCGCGAAAATTTTTTATCGTTTTGGATTTTTTGATTTTTTCGAATTTTCAAAACCTCATATCTCCGCAACTTGACGTTTTATAGAAGTTTTGCGGCCAGATTCGGAAAGTACGCGTTTCGGAGCACCAAATATCCCGAAATCAGCGATAATTATTTTTTGTCATTTGTCGAAAAATTTTATGCCCTGTGAAAAGTTGCAAAAATTGGAAAGTGGTCCTACGGTGATGAAACTGAACCACCTGAGAGATAATTTTACGTAGAATCGACCGGTGAAAAGCACACATCGCTCTCTCTAATAGTTTTTGAAATATTCGCGAAAAATGTTTGTTTTGGATTTTTTGATTTTTTTCGAATTTTCAAAAGCTCATATCTCCGCAACTAGACGTTTTATAGAAGTTTTGCGGCCAGATTCAGAAAGTACGCGTTTCGGAGCACCAAATATCCCGAAATCAGCGATAATTATTTTTTGTCATTTGTCGAAAAATTTTATGCCAGCCCCCCTGTGAAAATTAGCAAAAAATGAAAAGTGGGCTTATGGTGATGAAACTGAACCACCTGATAGATAATTTTACGTAGAATCGACCGGTAAAAAGCACACATCGCTATCTCTAATAGTTTTTGAAATATTCGCGAACAATGTTTAACGTTTTGGATTTTTTGATTTTTTTCGAATTTTCAAAAGCTCATATCTCGGCAACTAGATGTTTTATCGAAGTTTTGCGGCCAGATTCGGAAAGTAAGCGTTTCGGAGTACCAAATATCCCGAAATCAGCGATATTTATTTTTTTTCATTTGTCGAAAAATTTTTAGCCCTGTGAAAATTTGCAAAAGATGGAAAGTGGTCCTACGGTGCTGAAACTGAACCACCTGATAGATGATTTTACGTAGAATCGACCGGTGAAAATCACACATCGCTATCTCTAATAGTTTTTGAAATATTCGCGAAAAATATTTATCGTTTTGGATTTTTTGATTTTTTCGAATTTTGAAAAGCTCATATCTCGGCAACTAGACGTTTTATAGAAGTTTTGCGGCCAGATTCGGAAAGTACGCGTATCGGAGCACCAAATATCCCGAAATCAGCGATATTTATTTTTTGTCATTTGTCGAAAAATTTTATGCCCTGTGAAAATTTGCAATCAATGGAAAGTGGTCCTACGGTGATGAAACTGAACCACCTCATAGATAATTTTACATAGAATCGACCGGTGCAAAGCACACATCGCTATCTCTAATAGTTTTTGAAATATTCGCAAAAAATATTTATCGTTTTGGATTTTTTGACTTTTTCGAATTTTCAAAAGCTCATATCTTGGCAACTAGACGTTTTATAGAAGTTTAGCGGCCAGATTCGGAAAGTACGCGTTTCGGAGCACTAAATATCCCGAAATCAGCGATATTTATTTTTTGTCATTTGTCGAAAAATTTTAACCCCTGTGAAAATTTGCAAACAATGGAAAGTGGTTCTACGGTGATGAAACTGAACCACCTCATAGATAATTTTACGTAGAATCGACCGGTGAAAAGCACACATCGCTATCTCTAATAGATTTTGAAATATTCGCGAAAAATATTTATCGTTTTGGACTTTTTGACTTTTTCGAATTTTCAAAAGCTCATATCTAGGCAACTAGACGTTTTATAGAAGTTTTGCGGCCAGATTCGGAAAGTACGCGTTTCGGAGCACCAAATGTCCCGAAATCAGCGATATTTATTTTTTGTCATTTGTCGAAAAATTTTACGCCAACCCCCTCTGTGAAAATTCGCAAAAGATGAAAAGTGGTCCTACGCTTATGAAACTGAACCACGTGATAGATTGTTTTACGTAGAATCGACCGGTGAAAAGCACACATCGCTATCTCTAGTAGTTTTTGAAATATTCGCGAAAAATGTTTATCGTTTTGAATTTTTTGATTTTTTCGAATTTTCAAAAGCTCATATCTCGGCAACTAGACGTTTTATAGAAGTTTTGCGGCCAGATTCGGAAAGTACGCGTTTCGGAGCACCAAATGTCCCGAAATCAGCGATATTTATTTTTTGTCATTTGTCGAAAAATTTTATGCCCTGTGAAAATTTGCAAAAATTGGAAAGTGGTCCTACGGTGATGAAACTGAACCACCTGATAGATAATTTTACGTAGAATCGACCGGTGAAAAGCACACATCGCTATCTGTAATAGTTTTTTAAATATTCGCGAAAATGTTTATCGTTTTGGATTTTTTGACTTTTTCGGATTTTCAAAAGCTCATATCTCGGAAACTAGACGTTTTATCGAAGTTTTGCCGCCAGACTCGGAAAGTACGCGTTTCGGACCACCAAATATCCCGAAATCGGCGATATTTATTTTTTTGTCATTTGTCGAAAAATTTTACGCCCAGTGAAAATTTGCAAAAAATGGAAAGTGGTCCTACGGTGATGAAACTGAACCACCTGATAGACGATTTTACGTAGAATCGACCGGTGAAAAGCACACATCGCTATCTCTAGTAGTTTTTGAAATATTCGCGAAAAATTTTTATCGTTTTGGATTTTTTGATTTTGTCGAATTTTCAAAAGCTCATATCTCGGCAACTAGACGTTTCATAGAAGTTTTGCGGCCAGATTCGGAAAGTACGCGTTTCGGAGCACCAAATATCCCGAAATCAGCGATATTTATTTTTTGTCACTTGTCGAAAAATTTTATGCCCTGTGAAAATTTGCAAAACTTGATAAGTGGTCCTACGGTGATGAAACTGAACCACCTGATAGATAATTTTACGTAGAATCGACCGGTGAAAAGCATACATCGCTATCTCTAATAGTTCTGAAATATTCCGAAAAATTTTTATCGCTTTGGATTTTTTTATTTTTTCGAATTTTCAAAAGCTCATATCTCGGCAACTAGACGTTTTATCGAAGTCTTGCGGCCAGATTCGGAAGGTACGCCTTTCGGAGCACCAAATATCCCGAAATCAGCGATATTTATTTTTTGTCATTTGTCGAAAAATTTTATGCCCTGTGAAAATTTGCAAAAATTGGAAAGTGGTCCTAAGGTGATGAAACTGAACCACCTGATAGATAATTTTACGTAGAATCGACCGGTGAAAAGCACACATCGCTATCTCTAATAGTTTTTGAAATAATCGCGAAAATTTTTTATCGTTCTGGATTTTTTGATTTTTTCGAATTTTCAAAAGCTCATATCTCGGCAACTAGACGTTTTATAGAAGTTTTGCGGCCAGATTCGGAAAGTACGCGTTTCGGAGCACCAAATTTGTCGAAAAATTTTACGCCACCCCCCTCTGTGAAAATTCGCAAAAAATGAAAAGTGGTCCTACGGTGCTGAAACTGAAACACCTGATAGATAATTTTACGTAGAATCGACCGGTGAAAAGCACACATCGCTATCTCTAATAGTTTTTGAAATATTCGCCAAACATGTTTATCGTTTTGCATTTTTATATTTTTTCGAATTTTCAAAAGCTCATATCTCCGCAACTAGACGTTTTATAGAAGTTTTGCGGCCAGATTCAGAAAGTACGCGTTTCGGAGCACCAAATATCCCGAAATCAGCGATAATTATTTTTTGTCATTTGTCGAAAAATTTTATGCCCTGTGAAAAGTTGCAAAAATTGGAAAGTGGTCCTACGGTGATGAAACTGAACCACCTGAGAGATAATTTTACGTAGAATCGACCGGTGAAAAGCACACATCGCTATCTCTAATACTTCTTGAAATATTCGCGAAATTTTTTTATCGATTTGGATTTTTTAATTTTTTCGAATTTTCAAAAGCTCATATCTCGGCAACTAGACGTTTTATAGAAGTTTTGCAGCCAGATTAGGAAAGTACGCGTTTCGGAGCACCAAATATCCCGAAATCAGCGATAATTATTTTTTGTCATTTGTCGAAAAATTTTATGCCCTGTGAAAAGTTGCAAAAATACGGTGATGAAACTGAACCACCTGATAGATAATTTTACGTAGAATCGACCGGTGAAAAGCACACATCGCTATCTCTAATAGTTCTTGAAATATTCGCGAAAAAATTTTATCGATTTGGATTTTTTTATTTTTTCGAATTTTCAAAAGCTCATATCTCGGCAATTAGACGTTTTATCGAAGTTTTGCGGCCAGATTCGGAAAGTAAGCGTTTCGGAGCACCAAATATCCCGAAATCAGCGATATTTATTTTTTGGCATTTCTCGAAAAATTTTAAGCCCTCTGAAAATTTGCAAAAAATGGAAAGTGGTCCTACGGTGATGAAACTGAACCACCTGATAGATGATTTTACGTAGAATCGACCGGTGAAAAGCACACATCGCTATCTCTAATAGTTTTTGAAATATTCGCGAAAAATGTTTATCGTTTTGCATTTTTTGATTTTTTCGAATTTTCAAAAGCACATATCTCGGCAACTAGACGTTTTATAGAAGTTTTGCGGCCAGATTCGGAAAGTACGCGTTTCGGAGCACCAAATTTGTCGAAAAATTTTACGCCACCCCCCTCTGTGAAAATTCGCAAAAAATGAAAAGTGGTCCTACGGTGCTGAAACTGAAACACCTGATAGATAATTTTACGTAGAATCGACCGGTTAAAAGCACACATCGCTATCTCTAATAGTTTTTGAAATATTCGCCAAATATGTTTATCGTTTTGCATTTTTTTATTTTTTCGAATTTTCAAAAGCTCATATCTCCGCAACTAGACGTTTTATAGAAGTTTTGCGGCCAGATTCAGAAAGTACGCGTTTCGGAGCACCAAATATCCCGAAATCAGCGATAATTATTTTTTGTCATTTGTCGAAAAATTTTATGCCCTGTGAAAAGTTGCAAAAATTGGAAAGTGGTCCTACGGTGATGAAACTGAACCACCTGAGAGATAATTTTACGTAGAATCGACCGGTGAAAAGCACACATCGCTATCTCTAATACTTCTTGAAATATTCGCGAAAATTTTTTATCGATTTGGATTTTTTAATTTTTTCGAATTTTCAAAAGCTCATATCTCGGCAACTAGACGTTTTATAGAAGTTTTGCAGCCAGATTAGGAAAGTACGCGTTTCGGAGCACCAAATATCCGGAAAGCAGCGATATTTATTTTTTTGTCATTTGTCGAAAAATTTTACGCCATCCCCCCCCCTGTGAAAATTCGTAAAAATGAAAAGTGGTTCTACGCTGATGAAACTAACCACCTGATAGATAATTTTACGAAGAATCGACCGGTGAAAAGCACACATCGCTATCTCTAATAGTTTTTGAAATATTCGCGAAAAATATTTGTTTTGGATTTTTTGATTTTTTTCGAATTTTCAAAAGCTCATATCTCGGCAACTAGACGTTTTATCGAAGTATTGCGGCCAGATTCGGAAAGTAAGCGTTTCGGAGCACCAAATATCCCGAAATCAGCGATATTTATTTTTTGTCATTTGTCGAAAAATTTTTAGCCCAGTGAAAATTTGCAAAAAATGGAAAGTGGTCCTACGGTGATGAAACTGAACCACCTGATAGACGATTTTACGTAGAATCGACCGGTAAAAAGCACACATCGCTATCTCTAATAGTTTTTGAAATATTGGCTAAATATTTTTATCGTTTTGGATTTTTTGACTTTTTGGAATTTTCAAAAGCTCATATCTCGGCAACTAGACGTTTTATAGAAGTTTTGCGGCCAGATTCGGAAAGTACGCGTTTCGGAGCACCAAATATCCCGAAATCAGCGATAATTATTTTTTGTCATTTGTCGAAAAATTTTATGCCCTGTGAAAAGTTGCAAAAATTGGAAAGTGGTCCTACGGTGATGAAACTGAACCACCTGAGAGATAATTTTACGTAGAATCGACCGGTGAAAAGCACACATCGCTATCTCTAATAGTTTTTGAAATATTCGCGAAAAATTTTTATCGATTTGGATTTTTTATTTTTTCGAATTTTCAAAAGCTCATATCTCGGCAACTAGACGTTTTATAGAAGTTTTGCGGCCAGATTCGGAAAGTACGCGTTTCGGAGCACCAAATATCCCGAAATCAGCGATATTTATTTTTTTGTCATTTGTCGAAAAATTTTACGCCATCCCCCCCCCTGTGAAAATTCGTAAAAATGAAAAGTGGTTCTACGCTGATGAAGCTAACCACCTGATAGATAATTTTACGAAGAATCGACCGGTGAAAAGCACACATCGCTATCTCTAATAGTTTTTGAAATATTCGCGAAAAATGTTTGTTTTGGATTTTTTGACTTTTTGGAATTTTCAAAAGCTCATATCTCGGCAACTAGACGTTTTATAGAAGTTTTGCGGCCAGATTCGGAAAGTACGCGTTTCGGAGCACCAAATATCCCGAAATCAGCGATATTTATTTTTTTGTCATTTGTCGAAAAATTTTACGCCACCCCCCTCTGTGAAAATTCGCAAAAAATGAAAAGTGGTCCTACGGTGCTGAACGGTGCTACGGTCCTACGGTAAACTGAGCCACCTGATAGATAATTTTGCGTAGAATCGACCGGTGAAAAGCACACATCGTTATCTCTAATAGTTTTTGAAATATTTGCGAAATTTTTTTATCGTTTTGGATTTTTTGATTTTGTCGAATTTTCAAAAGCTCATATCTCGGCAACTAGACGTTTTATAGAAGTTTTGCGGCCAGATTCGGAAAGTACGCGTTTCGGAGCACCAAATATCCCGAAATCAGCGATATTTATCTTTTGTCACTTGACGAAAAATTTTATGCCCTGTGAAAATTTGCAAAAATTGGTAAGTGGTCCTACGGTGATGAAACTGAACCACCTGATAGATAATTTTACGTAGAATAGACCGGTGAAAAGCACACATCGCTATCTCTAATAGTTTTTGAAATATTCGCGAAAAATTTTTATCGTTTTGGATTTTTTAATTTTTTCGAATTTTCAAAAGCTCATATCTCGGCAACTAGACGTTTTATAGAAGTTTTGCGGCCAGATTCGGAAAGTAGGCGTTTCGGAGCACCAAATATCCCGAAATCAGCGATATTTATTTTTTGTCATTTGTCGAAAAATTTTATGCCCTGTGAAAATTTGCAAACATTGGAAAGTGGTCCTACGGTGATGAAACTGAACCACCTCATAGATAATTTTACGTAGAATCGACCGGTGTAAAGCACACATCGCTATCTCTAATAGTTTTTGAAATATTCGCGAAAAATGTTTGTATTGGATTTTTTGATTTTTTTCGAATTTTTAATAGCTCATATCTCGGCAACTAGACGTTTTATCGAAGTTTTTCGGCCAGATTCGGAAAGTAAGCGTTTCGGAGCTCCAAATATCCCGAAATCAGCGATATTTATTTTTTTGTCATTTGTCGAAAAATTTTACGCCACCCCCCTCTGTGAAAATTCGCAAAAAATGAAAAGTGGTCCTACGGTGCTGAACGGTGCTACGGTCCTACGGTAAACTGAACCACCTGATAGATAATTTTGCGTAGAATCGACCGGTGAAAAGCACACATCATTATCTCTAATAGTTTTTGAAATATTTGCGAAAATTTTTTATCGTTTTGGATTTTTTGATTTTGTCGAATTTTCAAAAGCTCATATCTCGGCAACTAGACGTTTTATAAAAGTTTTGCGGCCAGATTCGGAAAGTACGCGTTTCGGAGCACCAAATATCCCGAAATCAGCGATATTTATTTTTTGCCACTTGACGAAAAATTTTATGCCCTGTGAAAATTTGCAAAAATTGGTAAGTGGTCCTACGGTGATGAAACTGAACCACCTGATAGATAATTTTACGTAGAATCGACCGGTGAAAAGCACACATCGCTATCTCTAATAGTTTTTGAAATATTAGCGAAAAATTTTTATCGTTTTGGAATTTTTGATTTTTTCGAATTTTCAAAAGCTCATATCTCGGCAACTAGACGTTTTATAGAAGTTTTGCGGCCAGATTCGGAAAGTACGCGTTTCGGAGCACCAAATATCCCGAAATCAGCGATATTTATTTTTTTGTCATTTGTCGAAAAATTTTACGCCACCCGCTCTGTGAAAATTCGCAAAAAATGAAAAGTGGTCCTACGGTGATGAAACTAACCGCCTGATAGATAATTTTACGTAGAATCGACTGGTGAAAAGCACACATCGCTATCTCTAATAGTTTTTGAAATATTCGCGAAAAATGTTTGTTTTGGATTTTTTGATTTTTTTCGAATTTTCAAAAGCTCATATCTCGGCAACTAGACGTTTTGTCGAAGTATTGCGGCCAGATTCGGAAAGTAAGCGTTTCGGAGCACCAAATATCCCGAAATCAGCCATATGTATTTTTTGTCATTTGTCGAAAAATTTTTAGCCCAGTGAAAATTTGCAAAAAATGGAAAGTGGTCCTACGGTGATGAAACTGAACCACCTGATAGATGATTTTACGTAGAATCGACCGGTGAAAAGCACACATCGCTATCTCTAATAGTTTTTGAAATATTCGCGAAAAATTTTTATCGCTTTGGATTTTTTGATTTTGTCGAATTTTCAAAAGCTCATATCTGGGCAACTAGACGTTTTATAGAAGTTTTGCGGCCAGATTCGGAAAGTACGCGTTTCGGATCACCAAATATCCCGAAATCAGCGATATTTATTTTTTTGTCATTTGTCGAAAAAATTTACGCCACCCCCCTCTGTGAAAATTCGCAAAAAATGAAAAGTGGTCCTACGGTGCTGAACGGTGCTACGGTCCTACGGTAAACTGAACCACCTGATAGATAATTTTGCGTAGAATCGACCGGTGAAAAGCACACATCGCTATCTCTAATAGTTCTTGAAATATTCGCGAAAATTTTTTATCGATTTGGATTTTTTTATTTTTTCGAATTTTCAAAAGCTCATATCTGGGCAACTAGACGTTTTATAGAAGTTTTGCGGCCAGATTCGGAAAGTACGCGTTTCGGAGCACCAAATATCCCGAAATCAGCGATATTTATTTTTTGTCATTTGTCGAAAAATTTTATGCCCTGTCAAAATTTGCAAAAATTGGTAAGTGGTCCTACGGTGATGAAACTGAACCACCTCATAGATAATTTTACGTAGAATCGACCGGTGAAAAGCACACATCGCTATCTCTAATAGTTTTTGAAATATTCGCGAAAAATGTTTATCGTTTTGAATTTTTTGATTTTTTCGAATTTTCAAAAGCTGATATCTCGGCAACTAGACGTTTTATCGAAGTTTTGCGGCCAGATTCGGAAACTACGCGTTTCGGAGCACCAAATATCCCGAAATCAGCGATATTTATTTTTTGGCATTTCTCGAAAAATTTTAAGCCCTGTGAAAATTTGCAAAAAATGGAAAGTGGTCCTACGGTGATGAAACTGAACCACCTGATAGATAATTTTACGTAGAATCGACCGGTGAAAAGCACACATCGCTATCTGTAATAGTTTTTGAAATATTCGCGAAAAATTTTTTTCGTTTTGGATTTTTTGGTTTTTTCGAATTTTCAAAACCTCATATCTCCGCAACTAGACGTTTTATAGAAGTTTTGCGGCCAGATTCGGAAAGTACGCGTTTCGGAGCACCAAATATCCCGAAATCAGCGATATTTATTTTTTTGTCATTTGTCGAAAAATTTTACGCCACCCCCCTCTGTGAAAATTCGCAAAAAATGAAGAGTGGTCCTACGGTGCTGAACGGTGCTACGGTCCTACGGTAAACTGAACCACCTGATAGATAATTTTGCGTAGAATCGACCGGTGAAAAGCACACATCATTATCTCTAATAGTTTTTGAAATATTTGCGAAATTTTTTTATCGTTTTGGATTTTTTGATTTTGTCGAATTTTCAAAAGCTCATATCTCGGCAACTAGACGTTTTATAGAAGTTTTGCTGCCAGATTCGGAAAGTACGCGTTTCGGACCACCAAATATCCCGAAATCGGCGATATTTATTTTTTTGTCATTTGTCGAAAAATTTTACGCCATCCCCCCCCTGTGAAAATTCGTAAAAATGAAAAGTGGTTCTACGCTGATGAAACTAACCGCCTGATAGATAATTTTACGTAGAATCGACTGGTGAAAAGCACACATCGCTATCTCTAATAGTTTTTGAAATATTCGCGAAAAATGTTTATCGTTTTGAATTTTTTGATTTTTTCGAATTTTCAAAAGCTCATATCTCGGCAACTAGACGTTTTATCGAAGTTTTGCGGCCAGATTCAGAAAGTACGCGTTTCGGAGCACCAAATATCCCGAAATCAGCGATATTTATTTTTTGGCATTTCTCGAAAAATTTTAAGCCCTGTGAAAATTTGCAAAAAATGGAAAGTGGTCCTACGGTGATGAAACTGAACCACCTGATAGATGATTTTACGTAGAATCGACCGGTGAAAAGCACACATCGCTATCTCTAATAGTTTTTGAAATATTCGCGAAATATTTTTATCGTTTTGCATTTTTTGATTTTTTCGAATTTTCGAAGGCTCATATCTCCGCAACTAGACGTTTTATAGAAGTTTTGCGGCCAGATTCGAAAAGTAAGCGTTTCGGAGCACCAAATATCCCGAAATCAGCGATATTTATTTTTTGTCATTTGTCGAAAAATTTTAAGCACTGTGAAAATTTGCAAAAAATGGAAAGTGGTCCTACGGTGATGAAACTGAACCACCTCAAAGATAATTTTACGTAGAATCGACCGGTGGAAAGCACACATCGCTCTCTCTAATAGTTTTTGAAATATTCGCGAAAAATGTTTGTTTTGGATTTTTTGATTTTTTTCGAATTTTCAAATGCTCATATCTCCGCAACTAGACGTTTTATAGAAGTTTTGCGGCCAGATTCAGAAAGTACGCGTTTCGGAGCACCAAATATCCCGAAATCAGCGATAATTATTTTTTGTCATTTGTCGAAAAATGTTATGCCCTGTGAAAAGTTGCAACAATTGGAAAGTGGTCCTACGGTGATGAAACTGAACCACCTGAGAGATAATTTTACGTAGAATCGACCGGTGAAAAGCACACATCGCCATCTCTAATAGTTCTTGAAATATTCGCGAAATTTTTTTATCGATTTAGATTTTTTTATTTTTTCGAATTTTCAAAAGCTCATATCTCGGCAACTAGACGTTTTATAGAAGTTTTGCAGCCAGATTCGGAAAGTACGCGTTTCGGAGCACCAAATTTCCCGAAATCAGCATTAATTATTTTTTGTCATTTGTCGAAAAATTTTATGCCCTGTGAAAAGTTGCAAAAATTGGAAAGAGGTCCTACAGTGATGAAACTGAACCACCTGAGAGATAATTTTACGTAGAATCGACCGGTGAAAAGCACACATCGCTATCTCTAATAGTTCTTGAAATATTCGCGAAAAAATTTTATCGATTTGGATTTTTTTATTTTTTCGAATTTTCAAAAGCTCATATCTCGGCAACTAGACATTTTATAGAAGTTTTGCGGCCAGATACGGAAAGTACGCGTTTCGGATCACCAAATATCCCGAAATCAGCGATATTTATTTCTTTGTCATTTGTCGAAAAATTTTACGCCACCCCCCTCTGTGAAAATTCGCAGAAAATGAAAAGTGGTCCTACAGTGCTGAAACTGAACCACCTGATAGATAATTTTACGTAGAATCGACCGGTGAAAAGCACACATCGTTATCTCTAATAGTTTTTGAAATATTTGCGAAATTTTTTTATCGTTTTGGATTTTTTGATTTTGTCGAATTTTCAAAAGCTCATATCTCGGCAACTAGACGTTTTATAGAAGTTTTGCGGCCAGATTCGGAAAGTACGCGTTTCGGAGCACCAAATATCCCGAAATCAGCGATTTTTATTTTTTGTCATTTGTCGAAAAATTTTAAGCACTGTGAAAATTTGCAAAAAATGGAAAGTGGTCCTACGGTGATGAAACTGAACCACCTCAAAGATAATTTTAGGTAGAATCGACCGGTGGAAAGCACACATCGCTCTCTCTAATAGTTTTTGAAATATTCGCGAAAAATGTTTGTTTTGGATTTTTTGATTTTTTTCGAATTTTCAAAAGCTCATATCTCCGCAACTAGACGTTTTATAGAAGTTTTGCGGCCAGATTCAGAAAGTACGCGTTTCGGAGCACCAAATATCCCGAAATCAGCGATAATTATTTTTTGTCATTTGTCGAAAAATTTTATGCCCTGTGAAAAGTTGCAAAAATTGGAAAGTGGTCCTACGGTGATGAAACTGAACCACCTGAGAGATAATTTTACGTAGAATCGACCGGTGAAAAGCACACATCGCTATCTCTAATAGTTCTTGAAATATTCGCGAAAATTTTTTATCGATTTGGATTTTTTTATTTTTTCGAATTTTCAAAAGCTCATATCTGGGCAACTAGACGTTTTATAGAAGTTTTGCGGCCAGATTCGGAAAGTATGCGTTTCGGAGCACCAAATATCCCGAAATCAGCGATATATATTTTTTGTCATTTGTCGAAAAATTTTGTGCCCTGTCAAAATTTGCAAAAATTGGTAAGTGGTCCTACGGTGATGAAACTGAACCACCTGATAGATAATTTTACGTAGAATCGACCGGTGAAAAGCACACATCGCTATCTCTAATAGTTCTTGAAATATTCGCGAAAAACTTTTATCGATTTGGATTTTTTTATTTTTTCGAATTTTCAAAAGCTCATATCTCGGCAACTAGACGTATTATAGAAGTTTTGCGGCTAGATTCGGAAAGTACGCGTTTCGGATCACCAAATATCCCGAAATCAGCGATATTTATTTTTTTGTCATTTGTCGAAAAAATTTACGCCACCCCCCTCTGTGAAAATTCGCAAAAAATGAAAAGTGGTCCTACGGTGCTGAACGGTGCTACGGTCCTACGGTAAACTGAACCACCTGATAGATAATTTTGCGTAGAATCGACCGGTGAAAAGCACACATCGCTATCTCTAATAGTTTTTGAAATATTCGCGAAAAATGTTTGTTTTGGATTTTTTGATTTTTTTCGAATTTTCAAATGCTCATATCTCCGCAACTAGACGTTTTATAGAAGTTTTGCGGCCAGATTCAGAAAGTACGCGTTTCGGAGCACCAAATATCCCGAAATCAGCGATAATTATTTTTTGTCATTTGTCGAAAAATGTTATGCCCTGTGAAAAGTTGCAACAATTGGAAAGTGGTCCTACGGTGATGAAACTGAACCACCTGAGAGATAATTTTACGTAGAATCGACCGGTGAAAAGCACACATCGCCATCTCTAATAGTTCTTGAAATATTCGCGAAATTTTTTATCGATTTAGATTTTTTTATTTTTTCGAATTTTCAAAAGCTCATATCTCGGCAACTAGACGTTTTATAGAAGTTTTGCAGCCAGATTCGGAAAGTACGCGTTTCGGAGCACCAAATTTCCCGAAATCAGCATTAATTATTTTTTGTCATTTGTCGAAAAATTTTATGCCCTGTGAAAAGTTGCAAAAATTGGAAAGAGGTCCTACAGTGATGAAACTGAACCACCTGAGAGATAATTTTACGTAGAATCGACCCGGTGAAAAGCACACATCGCTATCTCTAATAGTTCTTGAAATATTCGCGAAAAAATTTTATCGATTTGGATTTTTTTATTTTTTCGAATTTTCAAAAGCTCATATCTCGGCAACTAGACATTTTATAGAAGTTTTGCGGCCAGATACGGAAAGTACGCGTTTCGGATCACCAAATATCCCGAAATCAGCGATATTTATTTCTTTGTCATTTGTCGAAAAATTTTACGCCACCCCCCTCTGTGAAAATTCGCAGAAAATGAAAAGTGGTCCTACAGTGCTGAAACTGAACCACCTGATAGATAATTTTACGTAGAATCGACCGGTGAAAAGCACACATCGTTATCTCTAATAGTTTTTGAAATATTTGCGAAATTTTTTTATCGTTTTGGATTTTTTGATTTTGTCGAATTTTCAAAAGCTCATATCTCGGCAACTAGACGTTTTATAGAAGTTTTGCGGCCAGATTCGGAAAGTACGCGTTTCGGAGCACCAAATATCCCGAAATCAGCGATTTTTATTTTTTGTCATTTGTCGAAAAATTTTAAGCACTGTGAAAATTTGCAAAAAATGGAAAGTGGTCCTACGGTGATGAAACTGAACCACCTCAAAGATAATTTTAGGTAGAATCGACCGGTGGAAAGCACACATCGCTCTCTCTAATAGTTTTTTGAAATATTCGCGAAAAATGTTTGTTTTGGATTTTTTGATTTTTTCGAATTTTCAAAAGCTCATATCTCCGCAACTAGACGTTTTATAGAAGTTTTGCGGCCAGATTCAGAAAGTACGCGTTTCGGAGCACCAAATATCCCGAAATCAGCGATAATTATTTTTTGTCATTTGTCGAAAAATTTTTATGCCCTGTGAAAAGTTGCAAAAATTGGAAAGTGGTCCTACGGTGATGAAACTGAACCACCTGAGAGATAATTTTACGTAGAATCGACCGGTGAAAAGCACACATCGCTATCTCTAATAGTTCTTGAAATATTCGCGAAAATTTTTTATCGATTTGGATTTTTTTATTTTTTCGAATTTTCAAAAGCTCATATCTGGGCAACTAGACGTTTTATAGAAGTTTTGCGGCCAGATTCGGAAAGTATGCGTTTCGGAGCACCAAATATCCCGAAATCAGCGATATATATTTTTTGTCATTTGTCGAAAAAATTTTGTGCCCTGTCAAAATTTGCAAAAATTGGTAAGTGGTCCTACGGTGATGAAACTGAACCACCTGATAGATAATTTTACGTAGAATCGACCGGTGAAAAGCACACATCGCTATCTCTAATAGTTCTTGAAATATTCGCGAAAAACTTTTATCGATTTGGATTTTTTTATTTTTTTCGAATTTTCAAAAGCTCATATCTCGGCAACTAGACGTATTATAGAAGTTTTGCGGCTAGATTCGGAAAGTACGCGTTTCGGATCACCAAATATCCCGAAATCAGCGATATTTATTTTTTTGTCATTTGTCGAAAAAATTTACGCCACCCCCCTCTGTGAAAATTCGCAAAAAATGAAAAGTGGTCCTACGGTGCTGAACGGTGCTACGGTCCTACGGTAAACTGAACCACCTGATAGATAATTTTGCGTAGAATCGACCGGTGAAAAGCACACATCGCTATCTCTAATAGTTTTTGAAATATTCGCGAAAAATGTTTATCGTTTTGAATTTTTTGATTTTTTTCGAATTTTCAAAAGCTCATATCTCGGCAACTAGATGTTTTATCGAAGTTTTGCGGCCAGATTCGGAAAGTCCGCGTTTCGGAGCACCAAATATCCCGAAATCAGCGATATTTATTTTTTGGCATTTCTCGAAAAATTTTAAGCCCTGTGAAAATTTGCAAAAAATGGAAAGTGGTCCTACGGTGATGAAACTGAACCACCTGATAGATGATTTTACGTAGAATCGACCGGTGAAAAGCACACATCGCTATCTCTAATAGTTTTTGAAATATTCGCGAAAAATATTTGTTTTGGATTTTTTGATTTTTTTCGAATTTTCAAAAGCTCATATCTCGGCAACTAGACGTTTTATAGAAGTTTTGCGGCCAGATTCGGAAAGTACGCGTTTCGGAGCACCAAATATCCCGAAATCAGCGATAATTATTTTTTGTCATTTGTCGAAAAATATTATGCCCTGTGAAAAGTTGCAAAAATTGGAAAGTGGTCCTACGGTGATGAAACTGAACCACCTGAGAGATAATTTTACGTAGAATCGACCGGTGAAAAGCACACATCGCTATCTCTAATAGTTCTTGAAATATTCGCGAAAATTTTTTATCGATTTGGATTTTTTTATTTTTTCGAATTTTCAAAAGCTCATATCTGGGCAACTAGACGTTTTATAGAAGTTTTGCGGGCAGATTCGGAAAGTACGCGTTTCGGAGCACCAAATATCCCGAAATCAGCGATATTTATTTTTTGTCATTTGTCGAAAAATTTTATGCCCTGTCAAAATTTGCAAAAATTGGTAAGTGGTCCTACGGTGATGAAACTGAACCACCTCATAGATAATTTTACGTAGAATCGACCGGTGAAAAGCACACATCGCTATCTCTAATAATTTTTGAAATATTCGCGAAAAATGTTTATCGTTTTGAATTTTTTGATTTTTTCGAATTTTCAAAAGCTGATATCTCGGCAACTAGACGTTTTATCGAAGTTTTGCGGCCAGATTCGGAAAGTAC
>JARFXV010002365.1:22500-55169 GCA_031761425.1 Cosmopolites sordidus | reverse complement strand
AGACAGTCGGATTCCCCCGGTCCGTGCCAGTTCTGAGCTGACCGTTAAATAGCGGCCGAAGAGGACACCGAAAAGCGACGCCGACGAACGTCGCGCGCGAACACGACGAAACACCAACGCCACCGTCTCGGGCCTCGCAGCAAAGCGGTTCCGCGGGAGGCCAAGGCACAGGACCGAGCTCGGATCCGGTTCGAGAGCGCGAACCCTCAAACCTTCACCTCGCCCAGGCCCCGGCTCGTTAACCAGGACCCGCTTCCTCGCCAAGCCCGACACGCCCCGATCCTCAGAGCCAATCCTTATCCCGAAGTTACGGATCCAATTTGCCGACTTCCCTTACCTACATTATTCTATCGACTAGAGGCTCTTCACCTTGGAGACCTGCTGCGGATATGGGTACGAACTGGCGCGACGCCTCCACGTGGCCCTCTCCCGGATTTTCAAGGTCCGAGGGGAAGAACCGGACACCGCGGCAACTGCGGTGCTCTTCGCGTTCCAAACCATATCTCCCTGCTAGAGGATTCCATGGAACTCGAACGCTCATGCAGAAAAGAAAACTCTTCCCGGATCTCCCGACGGCGTCTCCGGGTCCTTTTGGGTTACCCCGACGAACTCTCTTGCGAGGGCCCGACTTATTAACGGTTCCGCTGCCAGGTTCCGGAATAGGAACCGGATTCCCTTTCGCCCGACGGGTGTGTGTGTCTGTACGTATATTAGATGTTATTTATAATCAAATAATCACTTAAATTAACCTACACCACATCGACATCGGCTTTCGCCTAGGGCTTAGGATCGACTGACTCGTGTGCAACGGCTGTTCACACGAAACCCTTCTCCACGTCAGTCCTCCAGGGCCTCGCTGGAGTATTTGCTACTACCACCAAGATCTGCACCGACGGCGGCTCCAGACGGCCTCACGGCCAGCCCTTCTGCGCTCACCGCCGCGACCCTCCTACTCGTCAGAGCTTCATGACGACGCGCGCGAACGCGTCGTCGCACATGCCGCTGACGGTCGAGTATAAGCACGACGCTTCAGCGCCATCCATTTTCAGGGCTAGTAACTTCGGCAGGTGAGTTGTTACACACTCCTTGGCGGATTCCGACTTCCATGGCCACCGTCCTGCTGTCTTAAGTTACCAACGCCTTTCATGGTATCCCATAAGCGTCGATTTAGGCGCTTTAACTCGACGTTTGGTTCATCCCACAGCGCCAGTTCTGCTTACCAAAAATGGCCCACTTGGCACTCTGATCCGAAATCTCGCGGCTTCACAGTTTAAGCAAGCCGGAGATCTCACCCATTTAAAGTTTGAGAATAGGTTGAGGTCGTTTCGACCCCAATGCCTCTAATCATTCGCTTTACCGGATGAGACTCGTGCTCGACGAGCGCCAGCTATCCTGAGGGAAACTTCGGAGGGAACCAGCTACTAGATGGTTCGATTAGTCTTTCGCCCCTATACCCAGTTCCGACGATCGATTTGCACGTCAGAATCGCTACGGACCTCCATCAGGGTTTCCCCTGACTTCGTCCTGACCAGGCATAGTTCACCATCTTTCGGGTCCCAGCGTGTACGCTCTTGGTGCGCCTCTTCTCGCGATGAGAACGAGACGCCCCGGGAATGCGAAGCGACAACTTTTAAGGGTTGATCGCCCATCTTCCCTAGATTCGTGCGAGACGAACTTTCACTTTCATTGCGCCTTTAGGTTTAGTGATTCCCAATGACTCGCGCACATGCTAGACTCCTTGGTCCGTGTTTCAAGACGGGTCCTGAAAGTACCCAAAGCTATAGCGTCGCAGATCGGTCTACGGTCAGATGACTAGGTCTGTTCGAGAACTTCGAGGCCAACAGTCACCAGAGGTCGGAACCGGCACCAGGTCCGATGGCCGACTACATCTGGCGCGCTTGCCCCGAGTCGAACGCTCCTCTCTCGTAAAAGGGGTAGCGACCCTAAACCTTTCGTATACCGTCGAGCGAGTCGATCGGGTTGAGACGACACGAGGGTCCGTAAATATGCGCGGCCGAAACCGTATTTACGGGCTCCACCCCGAGCCTTAGATCGACGCCCAACGGATCGCGACGTCCTACCAGGAGAAAAGTGCACGCGTTCGTCGCCGGATCGACGAACGACGAAAGGTGCGAGAGACACGTCCGAAAACGTCTCTCCCGTCACGCGATCGTCGGCCGCCGACGACGAGCCGCGAATGAATTTCTCCCTTCGACCTTTCGGGTTTCTCAGGTTTACCCCTAAACGGTTTCACGTACTCTTGAACTCTCTCTTCAAAGTGCTTTTCAACTTTCCCTCACGGTACTTGTTCGCTATCGGTCTCGTGGTCATATTTAGCCTTAGATGGAGTTTACCACCCACTTAGGGCTGCACTCTCAAGCAACCCGACTCTAAGGAGAGATCCTCCCGCCGTCAGCGATGGTCACTACGGGCCTGGCACCCTCTGTGGGCTGTGGCCCCGTTCAAGAAGGACTTGGACGCATCGCGTAACTTCGAGATGATGGACCCTCCCGAACACCACATTTCCCGGCACCCGGTGTCGGCCGCGGGATTCGGTGCTGGGCTCTTCCCTGTTCGCTCGCAGCTACTAGGGGAATCCTGGTTAGTTTCTTTTCCTCCGCTTAGTAATATGCTTAAATTCGGCGGGTAGTCTCACCTGCTCTGAGGTCGATATATATATATATATAAATATAATAATGGTAAATAAAGCTGCGCCCGCCGCGTGTATATAAGTAGTAGCCTCGACATCGTATAACAAACGATCAGACGTCGCATATCCTTTAATTAAAGAATATATATTATCGGACACGACGACCGAAAACGATGCGATGCGACACGCACGGCACACTTTCGCTTAATTCGCATGAAAACGGCGAATTAAGATCGTCCTTACGTTTTAAGACGTCGCGCCCACCTGCCACGCGTTCGCGAAGGCGAATCGACGGCAACAGGTGCTCGCGTCACGACGTCCAACACGCTCCGTCGTCATTATCCGAATCAACGCGACAGACAGATGGTACATCGTCGTCGTCGTCGTCATTTTCGGACAAAACCGAGCAGTCTTTAAATAAGGTACGACCCTCAGCCAGGAGTGGTCCGGGAATGGAATCCCAGGACCGCAATGTGCGTTCGAAGTGTCGATGTTCATGTGTCCTGCAGTTCACAAGTTGACGCGCAATTAGCTGCGTTCTTCATCGACCCACGAGCCAAGTGATCCACCGTTTAGGGTAATCTTTTTTATCGATTCATTTAACGAGAAGGAAACTATCGCCACGACGATGACGACGACCAAGGCGAACCTCGTCTTCGCGGCGTGGCAGTAATGGTCCGACTCGTTTGTGATGCGAGAAATAAAATACTTCTCCGTATCGGTGACGTTCATTTTAAGAAATGTAAATGGCAAGATTCCGAAATTTTTAAACGAAACGTTGAAATATTATCCACCGTCGACATCGTTGTCGTCGTCGTCGTCGACAAACAACTAATACAAACGAACGGTGTTTTATATTACGTTTCTCTCGTCACGGTAACGGTCGTCGTCGTCGTCGTCAGTCGACAGCGTCGACGACAAAAACCGCAACGAATGTTTAAAAATCATAACGGAATCGATTATGATGAAGATATGGTTAATGGTCCATATCATACACATCACACAGAAACGACCACGACAACCACAACGACGTTACAGACAGATCACGTGTGCGTGCGTGTGCGTTAAATGTGAAAACTTAAAGATCGTACGGGCGCATATCGTTTAAATACCGTCGGGAAGGAAAATCCACGAGGATTTTTTATCCCTTAGATTTTTCGTACTCTGGCTGACTCGCTCACTCACTCACTCACTCACTCACTCACTCACTTTCCAGATAGATAGTGAGTGGGCGAGTGAGCGAGCGAGCTAGCTAGCTAGCTAGCGTAGAAACATAAATCTAGGTACCCGATACAAATTCTTTTTTCCGTTTTCGTCTTGCACGCACCAACGAGCGATACGAGCTGCTGTCGTTCGTCGAGGATCGTCAAAGTTGTCGTTCCCTTGTGTCTCTTAATAAAATAAAAGATAGTTCGAATTATTCGAGAGAATAATTACAGACGTGTTCTTAATCGCGCGTCAGATGACGGCAATCGATCACTGTAATGATCCTTCCGCAGGTTCACCTACGGAAACCTTGTTACGACTTTTACTTCCTCTAAATGATCAAGTTTGGTCATCTTTTCTTACACATCGACGACACCGAAGCGCCATCGCGTGTCGATCCGAAGACCTCACTAAATCATTCAATCGGTAGTAGCGACGGGCGGTGTGTACAAAGGGCAGGGACGTAATCAACGCGAGCTTATGACTCGCGCTTACTGGGAATTCCTCGTTCATGGGGAACAATTGCAAGCCCCAATCCCTAGCACGAAGGAGGTTCAGCGGGTTACCCGGGCCGCTCGGCCAGGGAAGACACGCTGATTCCTTCAGTGTAGCGCGCGTGCGGCCCAGAACATCTAAGGGCATCACAGACCTGTTATTGCTCAATCTCGTGCGGCTAGAAGCCGCCTGTCCCTCTAAGAAGAAATGTTTGTACGCCGACAGTAAAAACCGCGCGCGAACGGCGGAGCCCGTGAGGACCCCGCACGTACGGCGGGCCTTTGCGATGTCAAAAAGCGCCTAGTTAGCAGGCTAGAGTCTCGTTCGTTATCGGAATTAACCAGACAAATCGCTCCACCAACTAAGAACGGCCATGCACCACCACCCACCGAATCAAGAAAGAGCTCTCAATCTGTCAATCCTTCCGGTGTCCGGGCCTGGTGAGGTTTCCCGTGTTGAGTCAAATTAAGCCGCAGGCTCCACTCCTGGTGGTGCCCTTCCGTCAATTCCTTTAAGTTTCAGCTTTGCAACCATACTTCCCCCGGAACCCAAAAGCTTTGGTTTCCCGGAAGCTGCCCGTCGAGTCATCGGAGGAACGTCGACGGATCGCTAGCTGGCATCGTTTAAGGTTAGAACTAGGGCGGTATCTGATCGCCTTCGAACCTCTAACTTTCGTTCTTGATCAATGAAAGCGTTTTTGGCAAATGCTTTCGCTTCCGTTCGTCTTGCGACGATCCAAGAATTTCACCTCTAACGTCGCAATACGAATGCCCCCATCCGTTCCTATTAATCATTACCTCGGGGTTCCGAAAACCAACAAAATAGAACCGAGGTCCTATTCCATTATTCCATGCATACAGTATTCAGGCGAAATTTTAGCCTGCTTTAAGCACTCTAATTTGTTCAAAGTAAACGTGCCGGCCCACCTCGACACTCAGTGAAGAGCACCGCGGCAGGATTGATTTGGGCCGCCGTTAAACCGCCAACGAACGCACGCCGCGAGGCGCACGCCCGAACAGACGGCAACCGACTAAGCCCACCGGCAGGACGTCTCGCGAAACGCCAGTTAACACCGCGGACGATGAACCGGCGGCGCGAGACACAAATTCGACTACGAGCTTTTTAACCGCAACAACTTTAATATACGCTATTGGAGCTGGAATTACCGCGGCTGCTGGCACCAGACTGGCCCTCCAATTGATCCTCGTTAAAGGGTTTAGAGTGTACTCATTCCGATTACGGGGCCTCGGATGAGTCCCGTATCGTTATTTTTCGTCACTACCTCCCCGTGCCGGGAGTGGGTAATTTGCGCGCCTGCTGCCTTCCTTGGATGTGGTAGCCGTTTCTCAGGCTCCCTCTCCGGAATCGAACCCTGATTCCCCGTTACCCGTTACGACCATGGTAGGCGCAGAACCTACCATCGACAGTTGATAAGGCAGACATTTGAAAGATGCGTCGCCGGTGCGAGACCGTGCGATCAGCGTAAAGTTATTCAGAGTCACCAAGTTGTACGATGACGAGCGCGAACCCGCCACCGATTGGTTTTGATCTAATAAAAGCACTCCTTCCATCTCTGGTCGGAGCTCTGTTTGCATGTATTAGCTCTAGAATTACCACAGTTATCCAAGTAATTGTGGGTACGATCTAAGGAACCATAACTGATTTAATGAGCCTTTCGCGGTTTCACCTTAATTCGGCTTGTACTGAGACATGCATGGCTTAATCTTTGAGACAAGCATATGACTACTGGCAGGATCAACCAGGGAACTGTGCGCGCGAGCTGCAATTGCTGCTGCTGCTGCTGCTGTTGTCCGCACGTCGAGTGTCGTTCGTTTCGCCGTCGCTCGCTCGTTCGTTTACCACCCTCCTCCTCCTCCAGGCAGGCGGCGCACAACGGTGCGTCGTGGTCTGTATGGATCGGTGGGCGATTGCGTGCGTGCGTGCGTAGGTACGAGAAACGTGACGACTTTCTCGATGACGACGAGTGTGCGTCGAGACGACGGAAAAACCGGTCAAGACGCCACGCTCTTGCATTATAATTAGTGTCTTGAGTCGTATCATCGGTTCTTTTTTTTAATTATTATTATTACTATTATTATTTGTCTTAAACAACTACCACCGTTTTTATATATTTATTCGTGTGTGATGTAGCCGTCGGAGTGTATTGCTGCTGCGCTATCGATCGTCATTAATTTTATCGTCTGCGTCACCGCGCGTCATGCCGTCACACGATTTATTACATCGGGCGGCGGCGGCGGCAGCAACGACAAAGGTACGTTCGAAGACAACAGCACTACTCCCCGTCGTCGTACTCGTAGAACGAAATAATATCAAAAACGTAGTTTGTATAATAAATCAAAAAAAAAATCGATGCAAACGACCAACTGAGCACAACCGATACGACCATACATAAGATATATCGTCGTTCGGCATCAATAAAACCTCGAAACATTCTCTCCGAACCACTTCGCTAGATTGAAAGCGACAAGGGAAACTCGTACGAGAAGCGTTTCGTGTTAGAAAACTCGCTCGGAAAGCTGAGAGTTACCGCACGTGTACGTTATTGTTACAGAATTTTTGCCTGAACACATTATTATATAAGGAACATGCGAAAATGTCAACACAAAATACAACCGATCGCATATGAATCGTGACACGTAAAAATTTAACGGTCCGCCGAATTCACGATCTCGCTGTGTGTAGTAAAAATCACCACATTAGAGGGACCCGATTGTGTATCCGAACAGACGACTTGACTCGCCGCTCGAACCTCGGATCACCACATGAGGCGGCGGAAACATAAATCCGGCGTCGATCCGCGAACGACGGCACGACCCTGATTTACAAGCAACACCGACCGATTGGAAAACGTTCGGCAAAAACGATCGATACATCATATATGTGAGTTTTTGTAATTATATATATTTGAATGTGTTTGTATATTTATGTGTTTATACATATATATATAAAAAAAGTGTGTAAATATAATATATGTATATATGTATATATATATATATACATATATATATATATATATATATATATATATATATATATATATATATATATATATATATATATATATATATATATATATACGTATGTATATACGTATATATATACATATATATATATATATATATATATATATATATATATATATATATATATATATATATATATATATATATATATATATATATATATATATATATATATATATATATATATATATATATATATATATATATATATATATATATATATATACAAATATATATATATATATACATATATATATATATATATATATATATATATATATATATATATATATATATATATATATATATATATATATATCCAGCCTAAGATACTGGACGGGTCACGGGTGGTGGATAGTGAAAGTTCCATTAGATATTAATGGACAGCTGCGAATATCTCAAAATAAGCAGCCCCGAACCAAGGCACAAAAAAAAAAAAAACAAAATCCACTTAGCGTCTGACTTGTATCAAGCGGTTGAATGGTCAGCGTCTGTTCACCAGTGGTGCGGCTGATATTTAAATTCTGGAACTAACCCCCTCCAGTCTTAACCTCTGAACCGTCATGGTTCAAACCTTTAATTCAAAGTACAAGATGAATCGTTCTAGTAATTACAAAATTACCCCAGGAGGTAGACAATCCTCTACCAACCGGACTTTCGGATTCTGGGGCGTCCGGGCTAAGTAAATAATCGACTTATGACACTATCCTCAAATGTGCTAACAAAAACTATACATTAATCAATGCACACCTCCCGGTTAACGAAGAAAATAAATCTAATCTTGAACAAGTAAATAAGTCCTGGGAAATTCTGGAAAAGACTATCTCTAAATTTCCTACCAACCATGTAAAAATCCTATCGGGTGATTTCAACGCCCAACTAGGGAAAGAAAAAAGTACAGGAAGGAAAACTGTCGGCAGTTTTCCAACTCATAAATGGGCCAACCATAATGGTAGAAAATTGGTTGAACTATGTTCGCAGTTTAATCTAAGAAGGATGTCAACACAATTTAAGAAGAAAATAACAAAACAAAAGACATGGATGTGCCCAAACACGTACATGGATGAATTTCAAAATGACCATGTTGCCAATTCGTACCCCAATTATAAAGAGATTTTGAACGTTCGAGTCGATAAAGGAGCAAATATAGACACGGATCACCACCTGACTAGTATCAAACTTAGCTGAAAACCTCGAAAACTTATTCAAAAGAGGCTGCTAATACCAAAGTTTGACCCAACGAAAATAAAACCAGCCCTAACAGAAGAGCTAGATAAACAACCAGCACAGAACTGGCAAGAATTGAAACAAAAAATTATTAAAACAGCCTTAAAGTTGGTCCCTTTACAAAAACGTAGAAAACATCCGTGGTGGGATGAAGTTTGCGAGCAAGGAGTATTAAGCCGAAGTAAAACATTCAAAGATTGGAACAGTCAAAAGACAGTAATAAACTATAACATCTTTTTGGAAGTAAGAAAAGAAACATCGAAGCTAGTTAGAGAAACTAAAAGAAAATATGAAAACAATCAACTTATTGAAATAGAAAAAGATTTCCAAAAAACTAACACCCGAAACTTTTATAAAACATTTAAAACTAAATTAATAGGCTATCAACCGCAAAGTCTTTGCTTCCAAAATGAAAACGGACAATCAGCTCTAAATAACCAAGACAATTGCAAAGAACTAGCGAAATATTTAGAACAAATAGTAAACTGTCCTGAGCCCTTAAACAAATTAGCAACACTAAACCCTAAACAAACAAACCCAGATTCATTACCACCGAAAGAAGATGAAATAATTAGGCAAATCAAGCGGCTTAAAAATGACAAAGCTTCTGGAGAAGATGGAATCACTGCTGAACTTTTGAAATCCGCTGGTCCAGGTACACAATCAAGGAAATAACCAAAATTCTACGAGAAGTTAGGCGAACCGAACGGATTCCGGAAGATTGGAAAGAAGCTCTAATCTATCTACTACATAGGAAAGGACATAGAACGGATGTAAACAACTATAGAGGGATATTTCTTCTCCCAGTTTGTTACAAGATTCTATCTCAATGTCTACTAGACAGAGCACAGGGACAGTTAGAACCTAACATTGGTGAATATCAACCAGGTTTTCGACCGGGCAGATCCAGCCCTGAACAGATCCTGAATCTAAAGTTGATTCTAAGACATCAAGAACTGTACAATTAAAAACTCGTCTGTACATTTGTGGATTTCAAAAAAGCATAAGACTCTATTGACCGCGAATCTTTATTCCGAATCTTGAAAGATCAAGGACCAGATCTGAAAAAACGCTGGGGATTATTAAAGCAACGTTAACTAACACAAGGTTAAAAGTAAAATTCATGGTTGACATCTCAGAGCCCTTCGAAATTAAAAAACTGGAGTGAGACGAGGGGATGGAGGACTCTCGCCCTATTTAACTAACTAACGAGACCCTATTTAACTGTGTTCTAGAAAAAGTAATATAGGAGTGGCGTGAAAAAAAATAAGTTGGCCCTGATTGTTGACCAGCCCATTAAACTGGGGAGAACCAACATCAATACTGATTGTCTGGCATCTGCTGATGATCTAGCAATTTTAGCTCAAGATATATTAAGGGCACAGATACAGATTGAAATCCTAAAGGAAACAGACTAAGCACGCCATAAGCTAACATGACCTGCAACAGACTAAGAACGCCATTTCTAAAAACAAAATATGGTAACATCAGACGAGTCTCTCAATTCAAATATTTGGGTGAAATAATCATGGAAAATGGATTGGAAAAAGCGGCCAATAAGGATAGATGTCAAAAAAAATGGAAACGGCATTAAGGCTTACACAAAATATTTATAACAAAAAGTGCCTATCTAAAAACATAAAACTGAGACATTACAACACAATTATTAAGCCAGAATGTCTATATGCTGCAGAAACGCTCATTTTGAATAGAAAGAGGGACATCGAGGACATTGAAAAGAAGGAAAGAAAAATCCTAGGCCCCAAACAAATAAATAGCCACAACATACCGACATCGGGAATACCAAGAGATCAAACAATACTCAGATATACATAGCGATATGTGAGAAAAAGAAGACTTAAATTTTACGGACACATAAAACGGATGAATCCGAGTAGGCTAACTAGACAAATAGTCGAATTTTATGAAATTAGGAGTAGAGTCGACTTCGACTTATCTAGCCAGGCTTTTGGGTTAGCCCTCAAGGCTCTTGCCCGTTTCTAGTCAACTTTACCCTATATGGGCACTAATTTTTTAGGGTCTCTATCTGACCCGGGTATGCCTAGCAAGTGGCATAGATAAGAAAGGATAGTCTATAAGATGATCCTGGCGAACTTCTGAGGTTAATATGAAAGAAAAGGAAAATGAAATTTTGCTTTTTCCCCATCAGCAATATGACGGGTTTTTTGCCATTGGTCCGGTCCGATCGATCGGAGATGATCTCTCAGACCGCCTGGCCACGGTTAGGGACTGTTGTCGAAGCGGTCTTACGCGAGCCGGGAATCGAAAATTCGATTCCTTTCTGCTCGCAGCCCGTAAGGCAAATTGGGGCAATTGGCTAGCTTTACCCGGAAAATCCGGGTAGGTTGTCCGGTATAGACAGGACTAGCGGGTTTTCGCTCAAGCTTGCCTGTAGGCAAAACTTGGCGTAAATTTGGGAATGGAATTTAGAGACCGGGGGTACACCGGTCTCTATAATAATTTGAGTGTTTCGAACGTACCACGGCGCGTTTAGTGCCATACGCAAGGTTTTGTTCTGAAACGTTTGTGAAGTTATTTAGCCGCCGTCGGCGTTAGAAAGCGAAAATAAATCGTAAGACCGTATAAATAAAAGGGACTTATCATTGTTACGTAAATTTGGGTTTTAACTATCGGAGATAGTTTACTCGAACGACAAATCAAGAAGTACAAAAGTTTGAGGATTCCGTACCTACCCTTGCTGATAGGAGTAGAGCTAAAGTAGAAATAATTAGATGGATTGCTGCAATTAAAGAGGACCTAAGATCAGCAAATATTACACAAAGTGAAATTCAGGATAGAGGCTGTTTCAGACACAAGGTGAACGTTTGGAAGGTTGGCCAGAGAGAAAAATGTAGGAAGACCGGAACAACTTGGTCTGACGAAAGGAAAAACGCTCATAGCGAAAGAATGAAATTAGTATGGGTGCGAAGGAAGGTTAACAACAACAAACGCCTCTAATTGTACATCGCGTGGTCCACCAGGGCCCATAAGTAGATAATAATAATAAATATATATATATATATATATATATATATATATATATATATATATATATATATATATATATATATATATATATATCTGATAAATTTTGGAAAAAAGTATGTTACACCAAGAGTCAATAACCACCTGGGGGTTCCCGCGAAAAAAAAATAAAGAAATTTAGAAAACCAACGACACCTATGGAGGCTGTCTTTTTTCTTCGACGAATTTTGGGAAAACCGGCCAAAACCATAGAGCCCGGCTAGCACATATCATGTACAAGATGGACGACTCTCGGATAGATCGAAAGTTTTTATTTTTCGAGAATAATCATTTACATCCTATACACATACACTCTAAAAAAGCGTCGAGCGTTATCGCTGGAAAAAAAAAATCCCGCTAATTTCAACTCGGGCATTAAGCCACAATAATATTCGGGTTTTCAGTTTGTGTGTGTGTGTGTGTTTAAAAATATTTTACTTTCATGCATCTAATGCTAATTTCGAACCTAGATGTCTGTGCGGATAGGCGATATGCTTGATATTTTTTTTTTTATATTTAAAATTCGTGGCTCTGAAAAGAGCCGTTTTCTTTTTATTATCGTTCGAAATATTAATCTCGCCAGTTCTTGCTTCTGATCTTTGATACGTTTATCTATTTTTACTTGGATCTGGTGTATTTGGTCACGGCTTTGGTCCCCTCGCTAACGGCGTGTTTGGCTAATTCACCCGGTAAAAGTAATCTGACCGCCGTTTGAATTTCTCTACTGGTTATGGTCGATCTTTTGTTGTAATGAGCCAAACGCGATGCTTCGGCCGCTATCCTCTCGAAAATGTCATTAACGAAAGAATTCATGATCGACATGGCCTTGCTGGAAATTCCCGTATCCGGATGTACCTGTTTCAGCACTTTGTAAATATAAATGGCGTAACTTTCCTTCCTCCTGCGCTTCTTTTTTTTATCACCTTTCGAGATGTTTTTTTGTGCCTTTCCCGCTTTTTTGGCCGCTTTCCCGCTAGTTTTTGGTGGCATTATGGACAAAGAGGACGATTTTTTTTTAAATGTACATACGGTACAATAAAAATCCGTATCATAAATTGACCCTTGAGCCGATAAAAGTTCACTTCTTTTTTGTACTGGAGCGTACGGGTACGATATGCTCCGCCCATTTAACCGTAAGGCGTATTTTTACGATTCCATTGGAGACTGTACCGCCGCATATATATAAAAAGGAAGGAAAGAAGGGGGGGACATCCCGACAGAAAATAGTCTCTCATCTGACGGTCTCTACGACGGTCGTGCCGTGCGATCTGATCAATTGTAAGCAAAGAACAAAAAAAAATCAGCATGTCTGGACGCGGAAAAGGAGGCAAAGTTAAAGGAAAGGCCAAGTCGCGTTCGAATCGTGCCGGATTGCAGTTTCCGGTCGGCCGTATTCACAGATTGTTGAGGAAAGGAAATTACGCGGAACGCGTAGGTGCAGGAGCACCGGTATATTTGGCCGCGGTAATGGAGTATCTTGCCGCCGAAGTATTGGAATTGGCCGGAAACGCCGCCAGAGATAACAAAAAGACGAGAATTATCCCACGACATTTGCAGCTCGCCATTAGAAATGACGAAGAATTGAACAAACTATTGTCCGGCGTGACCATCGCACAAGGTGGTGTTTTACCTAACATTCAGGCCGTGCTATTGCCAAAAAAGACCGACAGTAAAACGAAGTAAAATCGAAACAACTTCTCTATCCCTACTTGAAGATGATGATGATGATGGTCTTCGCCTGATTCGAAATATCGGTCCTTATCAGGACCAACAAAATATCTATGAAAAGAAAAAACAATATTGATCCGTAAACAAAAATTAAAGTTACAAACGAACAACGGACGTCAGATATATATTATTCGCCGGTTCTAGTCTCGATGGATTTTTTTATTTGTATTTTTTTTTATTTTTTTTTAAATATATAATTGTACAAAATCAGTTATTATTAGTATTATCGAATTACTACTCGGATATATTTCGGCGTCTTGTCTAAATGGATGTTTTTTTCTATATTTCTTTTAATTTCAAGTAACAATAAATGTTGTGGTTCTGAAAAGAACCGTTTTTTTTTTTTTTTGGAAAATGTTACGCTTTCGTAAACATATTTTCCTACATCATCATTCCAGATGATGGTTTTGGTGGTGGTGGTGGTCGTCGTCGTCGATAATCTGTATTGGGAACATTCGATTTATTCATACCTCTTGAAAGATTAAGATGTAACGACGAAAATCGGGGTCTTCGTTTATTTCTTCTTTTTTGGGGAAGCTGCTTTCTTCGCTTTGCCCCCGCCGGCAGCGGCGGCGGCGGCTGGAGATCTAGCGCTTTTCGGTTTAGGAGCCTTGGGTTTCTTGGTAGGGCCGGCTTTGTTTGATTTCTTCGCTTTCGACGGAGATTTCGCCTTCGATGGCACCGTAGCGGCGGCGGCGGCAACTGTTACCGCCGAAGATCCCGAACTAGCCGATTTTCCCGTTTTCTTTTCGACGGCTTTCTTTACCGAAGCCTTCTTCTCGGCTACGACGACCGCAGCTTTCTTCGATTTTCCTGCTGCCTTTTTGGTTGTCTTTTTTTCAGTCGTCGCTGCTGCTGCTGCTGCTGCCACCGCCGCTGTCGTTCTTTTCGTCGGACTCTTTTTGCTACCTCCTTTGGCCGCCGCCGCCGCTCCCACTGAAATATTTCTTTTCTTTTGTCCAGAGGATGAAGAAGCAGCACTCGTCGCCGATTGTTTCGCTTGAACCGACGAACTAGACGATGCCGCTGCCAGCTTAAAAGAACCGGACGCACCTTTTCCTTTGGTCTGAACCAGGGTACCGGATGCAACTGCCGATTTTAAATATTTCTTGATGAAAGGCGATACTTTCTCGGCATCGACCTTGTAGTTGGCGGCAATATACTTCTTGATCGCTCTCAATGACGAACCGCCCCTTTCTTTCAATCCCTTAATTGCGTTTGTTACCATTTCGGCCGTCGGTGGATGCGTAGCTTTGGCTTTGGGATTTTTTCTTTTAACGGTTTTTTCCTTTTTTGATGAAGCCGATGCCGCCGCCGCCGCCGCCGACGACGGTGCGGGCGGTACAGACGAGGGCCCGGAACCGCCTCCGCTTGTGCCCGACAGATTAGATGGAGATGTAGCCTGACCGGCGATTTCCGCGTCTGCCATTTCGCCGCGCGCTCGCGCGTGTTATCGTCAAATGTTAATGTAACGAAGAACTCACTACTATCGCGTTTCGCTAAAGAACAGAATCGTATTGCTGCTCGTCCTTCGTCGTCTGTTGCGTCTTACTAAATATGCCCACTCGCTCCACCAAAAATTGCATAGTAAAGTAAAACGGGCGAACGGCGGACTGAGCGTCTGACTGTCGACACTGCTCCTGATTCCGGCTTCGCCGGGACCTTTAACGAGCTCGGAACAAAGTTTTTATTTTGTATTTTTCATTAGTAAATGCCATTCACCGGATTGCAATATTTAACTTGATTCGTTGTCAATACCTTGAAGCTACCGGAGGCATTTGGTTCATGTCGATCCTTCGACAAGGTTCAATTTAAAAAAATCACAACTAACCGACGATCTCGACGTTTCAAGAAAAACATTCTAATTAGTTCGATTATTTCAGTTAAGTAAACCAGATATTACAGATTGTCCAGGCGATACAAATACCTCAGATATATCACCGATCGGTGGAGTATTCGGATTTCGAGATATATAAACGACTTTGCCGAAAAAACGTTTTTCCCGATGACCTGTCACCGTTCTATTCTCCCTTTGAAAGGTAAACGAGTCTCGTTCTTATACACCGCCTAGTTAACTATCGTACCGCTAAAATAAAAAATAGAGCACGTAAATTATGGAACGAACAAATGGCATGTCTGTAATCGGAACGGTTGGGAAAAATTAACGGGAATATCCTCCCTCATCTCGAGGGCGATTGTCTTTTTTTTTAAGTATTTCTTTAAACATGGCGACGGCGTTTCTACCTACCTAAATAACCGCAAGAATTATATGATTTGATCATTTCGAATAAATGATTTAATACTAAAAAGAGACTTACGCTATTATCATCCACGTTAGCACTGCGTTGGTTTCTTTTAAGGCTTTCCCGAAATTTAACGAAGGGAATTCATAGCACCTCTTTTATCTACAATGTGTCCGTCGGTCTGTCTCCCTCTTTCTGCCTAATTTAATATTTAAGAAAGTTTTATAGATAGTCGTCGTGGTGTAATTAACGATGGAATTTCCACCTACTGTGTCGACAATTAGTCACTTTTTTAAGTATGTTTTTTTGCCGCCGCCGCCGCAGTTATGAAAAGAGCCGTTTATTTATTGTGTCTTGAGTTCCTTTATTTTTTTTTTTTTTTTGTAAAACATCAGGTAATTTAACCGCCGAAGCAGTACGCCCTTGACGTTTCAAGGCATACACAACGTCGTCCGTGGCGATGACGGTTATTCAATTGGCGTGTTCTGTTTAAGTTACGGCATCTCTGATACCGTATTCTCATTAACGTTAGCTGTACGCTCGTTTCATTTAAGGCATTTCCGAAAATTAACGATGAGAATTCATCCACAATGTGTCCAATGTATTTTATATAGACATTCACTATAACATTTACGATGAAAATTCCATCCGCTTTATCGAGACAATATTTTTTATCCTTTATTTGGGTTTTTCGCCACTATCTAAAACTCAAAAAATATCAAAAATATCTGTTCTTATTTAATATATGAACACGCCACAATCATTTCGACATTACTTATCGAGACAATGTCTCCCTTTTCTATGTGAGTGTGGTTTTTGAAAAGAACCTTTTTTTATGCCCGGAGTTCTTTTTTTTATAATATCGCAAATCGTCAGTAAATCTAACCGCCAAAATAGTGTAGAGAGTACGCCCCTGACATACATTCAAGGCATACACAACCATGGCGATGGCGGTTTTTCTCTTGACGTGTTAGGAATTCAGTTACTGCATCTCTGATACCTTATTCTCATCCACGTTACTTCAATTTGTTTTGCGCTCGTTAAATTGAATGCTTCCCCGAAAATTAGGGATGGAAATTCATCCCCACCTGCTTTATCCACAATGTGTCCGTCTCCCCCCTTTTTCTATCTTATTTTATATGTGAGAAAATTTTCTAGATAATCGTATAAATAATGATGAAAATTTCACCTATGTTGTCGACAATGTATCCCTTTTTTTATGTAAGTATTTTTTTTTTTGTGGTTCTGAAAAGAACCGGTTTTTTGTGTCTGTCTAGAATTCGTTTTTTTTTTGTTTTCTTTTAATATTGCAAAACATCGGGTAATTTAACCGCCAAAACCGTAGAGAGTACGCCCTTGACGTTTCAAGGCATACACGACGTCCATAGCGGTGACAGTTTTCCTCTTGGCGTGTTCCGTATAAGTTACGGCATCTCTGATTACGTTTTCGAGGAATACTTTCAAGACACCTCTGGTTTCTTCGTAAATCAAACCGGATATGCGCTTGACGCCACCACGTCGGGCCAATCTTCGAATTGCAGGTTTGGTGATGCCTTGAATATTATCACGAAGCACTTTACGATGCCTTTTAGCGCCTCCTTTTCCCAACCCCTTTCCGCCTTTGCCTCTTCCGGTCATTTTTTTTTTTTTAATTTTATATAATTATTTTAAATTCAAATCGACGATCGATTGGTCAATTCTTATAAATGAAACGTCCTCGTTTTGGATTGACGGAACACGACTGTCGGCATACATGACACATATGCTACTTTTGTCAGATTTCGGGAACGTCCCGCCCATTGCTCTCGACCCGACCAATAGCTAGTTGCCGGACCACTAGCGAGTCGCCTGAGAGAATAAAACACCAATTTTGGTATGCGTCGATCATCATTCTGTAATTGTCGTTCGATAAGTGCTCATCGTTGTCGACTCCTATCCGTAATTTAACCTTAGTGTTCTTGTACCTTTGACTGTACTTGTAATATTCGGTAAAGAGAGAGATGGCCCGTACGAAGCAAACCGCACGCAAATCGACCGGTGGCAAAGCTCCTAGGAAACAATTGGCGACCAAGGCGGCAAGAAAGAGTGCCCCCGCAACCGGCGGGGTGAAGAAACCTCACCGTTACAGGCCAGGTACCGTCGCCCTGCGAGAAATCCGTCGTTACCAGAAGAGCACCGAACTGTTGATCAGAAAATTACCCTTTCAACGTTTGGTACGTGAAATCGCACAAGATTTCAAAACGGATTTACGTTTCCAGAGTTCCGCAGTCATGGCTTTACAAGAAGCCAGCGAGGCCTATCTGGTCGGTCTTTTCGAAGATACAAATCTGTGTGCCATTCATGCCAAACGTGTCACCATCATGCCCAAAGACATCCAGCTGGCTAGGCGTATTCGAGGCGAACGTGCCTAAATATAATTAATGTAAATGTATATGTGTGGGTATATATCATAAAAGTATAACAAAAAACCGGTTCTTTTCAGAACCAACAATATGAGTATGTATAAATAAGAAAGGGAAAACAAACATCGTGCAAGAAAACCCGTTGTTTCGACTCGTTATACGAAACGATGCTTAAAGCAAAAGCGAAACATATAAGCTTGGAGGTTTTTTTTTTTCATTTCATTTTTGATTCGAAATAATTATCAAGTTGCTCTTTTTCTTATTTCAGAATTATACGCTAATTTTACGTTGACATTGTTTTTTTTTTCCTCGCTCGAAACAATTATCACGCCATTTTTTCCCTCGTTAGTGATACTTATAATAGAGAAAATAAGTAAATTTCACCATATTCTATAATATGGTGAAGGCGAGCGTTTGCCCCCTACGGTCCACGCCTCCTTAAAAGAAAATGTAAGGGGGGTTGCATTCAGGAATAGAGGGGATCTCAATGTGTTCTAAAATAGGGGGATCGCAACGCATAAAGGGTGTAGCAACATATTTTACTTGACTTTTTGGCCAATTAGTGGATCGCGACAACGTATTTATCGCACCGGTTTTTCTCTCGCTAGTGATACATATACTATTGAAAATAAGTAATTTTCGCCATATTATAGGGTCCAATGCCTCTTCAAGACTAAAATATATAGGGGGTCTCAAAGTGTTCAAAAAATAAGAGGGTCGCAACGTTTTCTTACTTACGACGACGACGACGATTCTAAAACGATTGGGAACCGAAGACCTAAAGGATAAGTTAGATGTATTATTTGCTCGGAGTCGATTACAGACCGTTTATTTTTCGTTCTTTTTTTTATTATCTTTAACATTTGTGGCTCTGAAAAGAGCCGTTTTTTTTTTTTCCGTCTTCCGTTCGAAATAATTGTGACGCCAGTCTTACTTTTGTTTCATTCACGTATTTACTTTGAACTGGTGTATTTGGTGACGGCTTTGGTACCTTCGCTAACGGCGTGTTTGGCTAATTCCCCAGGCAGAAGTAATCTGACTGCCGTTTGAATTTCTCTACTTGTTATTGTGGACCTTTTGTTGTAGTGAGCCAAACGGGAAGCTTCAGCAGCTATCCTTTCGAAAATGTCATTAACGAAAGAATTCATGATCGACATGGCCTTGCTGGAAATTCCAGTATCCGGATGGACTTGTTTCAACACTTTGTAAATATAAATGGCGTAACTTTCCTTCCTCCTGCGCTTCTTCTTTTTATCGGTTCTCGAGATATTCTTTTGAGCCTTTCCGGCTTTCTTGGCCGCCTTACCGCTGGTTTTAGGTGGCATTGTTGTTGGACAAACTGAACGATTTTACGTACGTATGGCAGAAGTTCGTATCGTAAACTGATTCTCGAACGGGCAACCTCGTCCGTTTTGTGACGGATCGTACGGGTTCGTTTAGCTCCGCCCATACAACTAACCGTCTGGTTCGTCCGTTGAGTATATAATGGGGTATGCCGATTAATACAGTATCATCATCATCAGTTCAGTCCGAGTCATCGAAGAGACAACATCTCTAAGATAACCGATCTGTATTTTCTACCTGTCGTTTGTACAGTGTTCGCACGGTCGAACGAAAACTACCTGCCTACCGAGACATCGCCGCAGAGTCTAGCCAGTCCGACGCCGCCGGCACCGATGTGGGGACCCGTTTCCACAGTCAGGTAGCCGACAAGCCAAAGACTGCCGACAACAGCTGCCATGTCGTCACAGCCAGACGCCACCATGGCGAGACAACCCGACGCCGCCGAACCCTCCGATGTAAACGTAAAAGTTACGTTTACCGTCGAAGAGCACAACCAGCTGATGAAAGAATTCTCGGAACAAAAAGCCATGATCATGCACCTGAAGGAAGAAAACGCCAAACTGAATGCAATAATAATGGAAACAAGGAAACAAAACCAGCCCGCCGAGGACACCAGCCGCAGCCGGTCCACCTCAAGCCAAGCCCCGCAAACGGAAAGCCGCAGCCGCAGCAATTCAGCAGCCTCGTCCGCAGCGATGGATTGCACGCTCTCGCCCTTAGACAAAAGTGCCGACGACATTGGTTTCACCACTGTCAGGCACAGTTCCTCGAAGAAGAGGAAAACAAGCCAACCATCGCCGGCCAACAATCCACCGACGAAAAAACCTTCAGCAGCAGGTGCCAGTGGAAACACCTACGCTCCATCCCCGTCCGATACCGACGCGCCGCGTACTAGTGCCGCATCCGCGTCTAAAAACGATTCCGACCCCGCGCCGTCAACCAGTGCCGCGAGTGAAGTGTCAGTGAGTAATTCCGCGCCCGCGAAGAGAAACAATCCCGGCCCCGAGCAATTCGCTCGTCCAGCCGTGCCTCCCGCGTCCGTATCCGCCGACCAGCCAAACGGCGGAAAAAGATTTAAGTCAAGACCAATCGTCCTGCGGAGCAAGGGCGATTACTCTGAAGCTGCCAGTCTATTGGAAAGAGACGGTGTGCAGTACCACATCACAAACAAACCAGAGGGGGTTGCATTCCACCCCAAAGCAGAGTCGGATTATAGGAAAATATCCAAACTATTCGACACAAAAAATTACCCGTACCACACCTTCTGCGCGCCAGAAGAAAGAGGCCTCCGAGTGTTACTCCGCGGCATAGTTGAAACCATCGGAAACGACGAAATCCGCGCCGAGCTGGCGAAACTAAATTTCACCCCCATCCACGTCGAAAGATGGACAAGACCAGCCAAGGACAGGAGAAAGAAACCTATCCCCATAGCAATCGTACAGGTTGTCGTGCCCAGAGAGCAGCACGAAATCTTCAATATTACAAGATTCATGAGGCAATCAATCAGGGTTGAAGCCCAGAAATCCAATGGAAAACCCGTGCAGTGCTTTAACTGCCAACTGTACGGGCACACAGCGAAACAATGCCACGCACCATCCATCTGCGTGAAGTGTGCCGGTCAGCACAACACCAAAGATTGTCAAAAAAGCAAGAAAACTCCAGCCAAATGCAGTAACTGCCAGGGGGCACACACTGCAAACTACTCCGGGTGTCCACGTCGCCCGACCAAAGGCCAACAAGTCACATCAGAGGCCACCCATCAACAACCACCGCCGCCAAAGAAGACCCCCGCAAAGATCCCCCCACCGACTCACGTATGGGGAACACAGAAGATGAACTCGGCTCCCCCGGCAGTCGACCTCAACTCATTCCAACAAATGTTCAAGCAGCTGCTTGAACAACAACACAAGCAGATGAGTGACTTGATGACTCATTTCCTCCATGCACTGCAACCCAGCAATGGCCACTAGACCCAGGACGCTGAAGATAATCTCATGGAACGCTAGTTCAGTGCGCGACAAGAAGGAGGATCTTGCCGACACACTGACGTCCTACAACATCGACGTCGCCCTCCTTCAGGAGACGTTCCTAAAAGCCTCCTCTAGATTCAGCATCCCCAACTACACCATCTATCGGAACGATAGAAAAACCGGCCCAGGCGGCGGCACTGCGATCCTGATAAAGAGCAGCATCCGCCACCATGAATTGCTCCCTCCGGCCATGGTCAGTCTGGAAATCACCCAAATCGCCATTGAGCTCGAAGACCAAAGCAACCTGATTCTCGCTTCAGTCTACCAGCGAAATCAGGACACCATCGCTCCAGCCGACTACGAAAAGTTGGCGCAGGGAACCTCCGCCAAAATCATCGGCGGAGACTTCAATGCACACCACGAAGATTGGGGCTGCCAGTCCACAAACACTCGTGGACGCGAACTCAAAAACATCTGCGACACCTGGGGATTCAACATCGCTTATCCAGACGAACCAACACACTACGCCGCCGGAGTTCCTCAGCACACCGGATCCGTCATCGACTTCTTTCTGGTGAAAGACTCCAGAAGAGCCACAGCTACGAGAGTTATCCACGAGCTGGACTCCGACCACCTGCCAGTCCTGCTCGAGATGGGTGACAACCACCTGCTGGACGCCCCCTTCAGGCCCCCAATTAAAATCACGGATTGGGCAAAATATAATAATCTTCTTCATCTTACAGATCCCATACCGACGATCAACGACCCCAGGCAACTCGAGCTTGCAGTCAGCAAGCTGTCCAAGGACATTCAGCAGGCCTACAACAGCGCTTCGGAGCCACGGCCAGCCAACCAGTCCAGGCTAACCACAGACCTCCCGCTGGATCTGAAAAACCTTCTCCGAGCGAGAAATCGCCTGTTGAGAAGGGCCAGATCCACCCTCGATCCCGAGGATAAAAGGCGGGCAAACCAGGCGACCAGAGAAGCCAGGCAAGCGATGAAGTCTTTCAGAGAAGTAAAGTGGGGTAACCTGCTCTCCTCTCTGGACTCATCGAACTCCAGGCAGATCTGGCGTCTGGCGAGGTCTTTGGCGGGAAAATCCAGGAGGATTATTCCACCGCTAAAATCGGATGCAGATGGCGCTGTCGCCGTCTCCGATGTGGACAAAGCCGAACTTCTGGCTGAGTCCTTCAAGCTTCAGATGACCTGTCAACGTCATCCCGAAGCAGATCCAAATTTCGATGCGGAGGTCAGCAGGGTTTCGGCCCAGCTACCTATCTTCCCGCAAATCTCCTTCCTGCAAAATCATCTCGCTTCCCCCCGTTCAATCACAGCAATAATCAAAAGCTTCGCCCCCAGAAAAACCCCCGGCTTTGACGGTATCACGGCCAGGCAACTTCAGAAACTTCCGAGCAAGCAGATCGCGGAGATCACAAACATCGTGAACTCCATTCTGCGCCTCCAACATTATCCAAGCTCATGGAAGCACGCCATTCTTGCCGTGATACCCAAAAAATGCAACAGTCCGAGCCCGGCCGACTACAGGCCGATCAGTCTCCTCAGCGCTCTCTCCAAAATCGCTGAAAAAACCATCCTCGAAGCCCTCAACAGCTTCACCGACTCCAAAAAGATCATTCCAGATGAACAATTCGGGTTCAGGAAAGGTCTTTCATCCATTCACCAAGCGGCCAGGTTGGCCAGCAAAGTCCATTCAGCTCTCGAGAAAAAATGGCATCTCGGAGCAGTTCTTCTCGACCTGTCCAAAGCCTTCGACAAAGTCTGGCATGATGGTCTCATCTACAAAACCATCTCTCTCGGATTTCCCCGAGATCTGACCTTGTTAATCCGTTCATTCCTGGAAGACAGAACCTTCCAAGTTCGAATAAACTCTTCCGTCTCCACGAGAAAACAAATAAAAGCGGGCGTCCCGCAAGGTTCCCCCCTGGCACCGGCCTTGTTCAATATCTACTTGGCCGGTATTCCACGCTCACAAGATGTGAAATCCGCATTCTTCGCGGACGACACAGCTTACTTTGTAGCGTCTCCTCAGACTTCTGTGATTCACAACAAACTCCAGAAGCAACTTAATGCAGCTATCCACTGGCTCAAATTCTGGCGCCTGCAAGTCAATCCGAAAAAGACTCAGGCGATCATCTTCACTAATAAACGCTTCATCAGAGAATACAGGCTACTGGTGGACAAAGTTCCGATTCCATGGTTGCAAAAAGCAACCTACTTAGGTCTTCATTTCGACCGACATCTCTCTTGGTCCAGTCAAATCCAGCAAGCCATCTGCAAGGGTTGCGGCATCATCAAAATGCTGTACCCGCTCTCATGCAGAACGAGCAACCTCGCTCCAAAAATCAAAGTCATGATCTACAAAATCCTTGTCAGATCAGTAGTTCTGTACGGCTTCCATACGTACTACCGGTTTCTTGGTCCAACTCTGATCAAGAAACTTCAAATTTTCCAAAATAAATCCTTGCGTGTGGCCCTAGACGCACCTTGGTACGTTAGAAATAACCAAATCCATCGGGAGGCCTGCGTGCCACCGATCTCTCAATTCCATCAAACCACACTCGCCAAGCTGAAGCTCACAGCCTCGCGAGGTAGCAATCCACTGCTACGCGAATTATCGGACCTCCTGCCCTAGCCACAGGGCAATACTCCGATATCATCGTCCCCAATCTCCGGCATCAAGACCCGGTTAACGAAGTTTTCTCGTTTTCCGACTTGTGTAAGTCTCAGCCTCCGCTACCGCCGTCGCACAATCTAGCGTTTCTGTCTGTGCCGGCCCGGCGACTGCACCTATGCGCAGCGTCGGCCCGGCAACGGCAGAAATTAGCACCGCAACGCCGATGACTTCATCGGTTTTCCAAATTAACCTCCTGAAGTTCGCCTGGACTTCATTGAAAAACCACTTCATGAACAGTCGGACCTCCGTCCTTCGGGACCAAACATTCCGACATTTCCTGGGTCAACTAGAGACCCTCAAAATAATTAGAAACCCATTCTGGGTCAATCTCATGCTATATAAGTAAGGGCCGAAAAGGCTAACTTAAAAACCAGGCTAATAAAATAGAAATAGTGTTCAAAAAATAAGAGGGTCGCAACGTTTTCTTACTTACGACGACGACGACGATTCTAAAACGATTGGGAACCGAAGACCTAAAGGATAAGTTAGATGTATTATTTGCTCGGAGTCGATTACAGACCGTTTATTTTTCGTTCTTTTTTTTATTATCTTTAACATTTGTGGCTCTGAAAAGAGCCGTTTTTTTTTTTTCCGTCTTCCGTTCGAAATAATTGTGACGCCAGTCTTACTTTTGTTTCATTCACGTATTTACTTTGAACTGGTGTATTTGGTGACGGCTTTGGTACCTTCGCTAACGGCGTGTTTGGCTAATTCCCCAGGCAGAAGTAATCTGACTGCCGTTTGAATTTCTCTACTTGTTATTGTGGACCTTTTGTTGTAGTGAGCCAAACGGGAAGCTTCAGCAGCTATCCTTTCGAAAATGTCATTAACGAAAGAATTCATGATCGACATGGCCTTGCTGGAAATTCCAGTATCCGGATGGACTTGTTTCAACACTTTGTAAATATAAATGGCGTAACTTTCCTTCCTCCTGCGCTTCTTCTTTTTATCGGTTCTCGAGATATTCTTTTGAGCCTTTCCGGCTTTCTTGGCCGCCTTACCGCTGGTTTTAGGTGGCATTGTTGTTGGACAAACTGAACGATTTTACGTACGTATGGCAGAAGTTCGTATCGTAAACTGATTCTCGAACGGGCAACCTCGTCCGTTTTGTGACGGATCGTACGGGTTCGTTTAGCTCCGCCCATACAACTAACCGTCTGGTTCGTCCGTTGAGTATATAATGGGGTATGCCGATTAATACAGTATCTCATATGACTCTGCGACGTTCGTGTCGTACGAATCTGAACGGTTATAGTTAAAAAAACAAAATAAAATAACCAAACATGTCCGGACGTGGAAAAGGTGGCAAAGTTAAAGGGAAAGCAAAGTCTCGCTCGAATCGTGCCGGATTGCAGTTTCCTGTCGGTCGTATTCACAGATTGTTGAGAAAAGGAAATTACGCGGAACGTGTCGGTGCCGGAGCACCGGTATATTTGGCCGCGGTGATGGAATATCTAGCCGCCGAAGTATTGGAATTGGCGGGAAATGCCGCCAGAGATAACAAAAAGACGAGGATTATACCACGACATTTACAATTAGCCATTCGAAATGACGAAGAATTGAACAAACTATTGTCCGGCGTGACCATCGCACAAGGGGGTGTTTTGCCTAACATTCAGGCCGTGCTATTGCCTAAGAAGACCGACAGTAAAACGAAATAAAATATTAAAACGGATTGCTGCATCCCTGCACGATGGATCTTTACCTGATTCGAAATATCGGTCCTTTTCAGGACCAACAAAACATCTTTGGAATGAAAAAAAAAAATACTATCGATACGTATTCCTTATACAGTTGCATGATCTATAGATATACTTTAAGTATGTACATCAATTAAAGTTAAATGAAATGCCTGACAGGCATAAGACAATAGCATTATCAATAAAAAAAATACCTCATGATCTCCTTAGCGTTTTATCGATATGAATCGAGAATTACGTGACTGGGAAACGTTAAAAACACCTGAGAAACGCAAAAAAAAACCGCTACAAATGGAGGGACTTAAATCGGCATAAAATCCTCGCGGGCATCGTTCGGTGGTAACCTTTTCAAATAGTTAGTAGTATCGATTTAATATTACCTTTCGGATATATATATATATATATATATATATATATATATATATATATATATATATATATATATATATATATATTATATGTATATATAGATATATATATATATATATATATATATATATATATATATATATATATATATATATATATATATATATATATATATATATATCTATATATAGATATATATATATATATATATATATATATATATATATATATATATATATATATATATATATATATATATATATATATATATATATATATATATATATATATCAGTATCATGACTTAAGGGATGTTTATTCTTAATTTTTTTTCAGTGACATTAAATGTTGTGGTTCTAAAAAGAACCGATTTTTGAAAACCGTAAAGCTTTTGTAAACGTGCAGGTTTTCTACGTCTTCTCCGGATGATGATGATGATGATGATGGAGGTGGTTAATACGAGACGGTCGTTGTAGTCAACAATCTGTGTTGTGCACATTCGATTTCTTCATACCTCTTGATCGAGATTATGATGAAACCACAAAGGAGAGAACCGTTTACTTCTTCTTTTTTGGGGAAGCTGCTTTCTTCGCTTTGCCTCCGGTTGCGGCTGGAGACTTGGCACTTTTCGGTTTGGGAGCCTTAGGTTTCTTGGTAGGGCCAGCTTTGTTTGATTTCTTCGCTTTCGACGGTGATTTTGCCTTCGATGGCACCGTGGCGGCGGCGGCGCCAACTGTTATCGCCGAAGATCCCGAACTAGCCGATTTTCCCATTTTCTTTTCGACGGCCTTCTTCACCGATACCTTCTTCTCGGCGGCGGCAACTTTCTTTGGTTTCCCGGTGGCCTTTTTGACTGTCTTTTTTTTTTCTGCCGTCGTCGTCGTCGTCGTCGTCGTTCTCTTCGCCGGACTCTTTTTACCGCCTGCTTTGGTTGCTGCCGTAGTGTTTCTTTTCCTTTGACCACCACCACCACTAACGGAGGATGATGAAACAACACTTGCCGCCGATTGTTTCGTTTGAACCGACGAACTAGACGACGCCGCTGCTGCCAATTTAAACGAACCGGACGCCCCCTTTCCTTTAGTCTGAACCAAGGTGCCTGATACGACCGCCGATTTTAAATATTTCTTAATGAAAGGCGATACTTTCTCGGCATCGACCTTATAGTTGGCGGCGATATACTTCTTGATCGCTCTCAACGACGAACCTCCCCTTTCTTTCAGACCCTTAATGGCGTTGGTTACCATTTCGGCGGTGGGTGGATGCGTAGCTTTGGCTTTGGGATTTTTTCTTTTTGCAGTTTTTTCTTTTTTCGATGAAATCGTCGCCGATGCCGCCGTTGTTGCTGCTGTAGGTGCAGATGAAGCCCCTGAACCACCGCTACCCGTTCCTAACTGATTAGATGGAGACGTGGCTTGACCGCCGACTTCTGCATCTGCCATTTCTCGTTGTCGTCGTCAAAGATTGATAAAATATAACAGACAAATCTTTAGTCTCACGATGAAGTGCGGTACCGTAACGATGCTCGCGCGACAATTACGTTTTACTAAATGATTTTTTTGTACCTACAGATGGCCTATCTTACCCGAAGGGGCGAACGGAGGACTGAACGTCTACGCGTAGACACTGCTCCGTTTTCCGGCTTAGCCGAGACCTTTAACGAGGTTGGAACATTTTTTTAATTTTGTATTTTTCGTTAAAAAATGCCATATTCCAGATTACAAAATTCATTCAGACTCGTTGTCATTACCTTCAGGATACAGCAGCTGTTCGGTTCGTGTCGATCTGTCGACAAGATCAAATTAAAAGATCCACGACAAACCTACGATTTCGACATTTCAAGAGAAACATTTTATGTGCTTCGATTATTTCGGATAAATATGGGATAAATAAGATATAGCCCCGTCGATGCCAATACCTCCAATATATCACCGGTCGATTAAGTACACGGATTCGTAGAGCAATAGATAACCTTACTGGAAAAAAAAAACTATTTTCGGCGACCTGCCATCGATCTTCTCTCCCATCGAAGGGAATCTAGTCTCGTTCTTATCCTTCGTCTTGGCCACCACCTTGCTAACTATCGTACCGTTATAATACATTTCAATATGATTATTATTGGCGGATAAGATAGGATCAATTATCAAACGTACTGGAGATCGAACGAACATTTAAAAGAAAGACATATCCGTAATCGCAACGATTGGAGAAGTTAGGCTAGAAAGTTCTCTCGATGGCGATTCTTGGGCGAAAACGGCGTCCGTACTTATCAGTAGCTACATGAATTATTCGATCCGATCATTTCGATTAAATACGTAAAAATAAACGTATGTGAACCAAGTCCAGTCGTATTCTCACCGATGTCACCTCAATTAATTTTAAGCACGTTTATTGTAACGACTCTCCACCGATTAACGGGAGATATTCCACCTTGGTTGTCCGTAATCTCCATGTCTGTCTATGTTATTTATATATTTTTTTTTTAATTGTCGTTTTATGGACTCTCGGGCAATTAACGAAGTGAATTCCACTTTCGTTATCGACAATGTTCTCTCTCTATTTTTTTTTTATAATTTAGAATGTTATTTTGTGGTCCTGAAAAGAACCGTTTTTTTTTTTTGTGTCTGGATTTCGTTTTTTAGATATTTTAAAACGTCAAATAATTTATCTGCAACTTAACCGCCGAAACCGTAGAGAGTACGTCCTTGACGTTTCAAGGCATACACCACATCCATGGCGGTGACCGTTTTCCTCTTGGCGTGTTCCGTATATGTTACGGCATCCCTGATAACGTTCTCGAGGAACACTTTCAATACACCTCTGGTTTCTTCGTATATCAAACCCGATATACGTTTGACGCCACCACGTCGGGCTAATCTTCGAATGGCGGGTTTGGTGATGCCTTGAATATTATCACGTAGCACTTTACGATGACGTTTGGCGCCTCCTTTTCCCAAACCCTTTCCGCCTTTGCCTCTTCCGGTCATTTTTTTTTTTCTCAAATACTTGTTAGTCAAACGGTCTTCGCGTCGAATCAACGAAACACATTTAATTTCTTAAACTTATATATGGGTTTCCGGGGAGGCCCCGCCCATCGTTCGTTACCGGGCCAATGGCCTGCAACGTAGGAGAGGGTATAACAAATTCGAGATCTTTTTTTAATTGTCATTCGGCTGGTGCGTGTCGTTGTCGACCTCTGTGATTTAACCGTTGTGTTCTTATACGTCCGTCTGTAATTGTAATAGTCCGAGAAGAGATGGCCCGTACGAAGCAAACCGCACGCAAATCGACCGGTGGCAAAGCTCCTAGAAAACAATTGGCGACCAAGGCGGCAAGAAAGAGTGCCCCCGCAACCGGCGGGGTGAAGAAACCTCACCGTTACAGGCCAGGTACCGTCGCCCTGCGAGAAATCCGTCGTTACCAGAAGAGCACCGAACTGTTGATCAGAAAATTACCCTTCCAACGTTTGGTACGTGAGATCGCACAAGATTTCAAAACGGATTTACGCTTCCAGAGTTCTGCAGTCATGGCTTTACAAGAAGCTAGCGAAGCCTATCTGGTCGGTCTTTTCGAAGATACAAATCTGTGTGCCATTCATGCCAAACGTGTCACCATCATGCCCAAAGACATCCAGCTGGCCAGGCGTATTCGAGGCGAACGTGCCTAAAATATATTTTATATAAATCCGTACATATATATATATATATATATATATATATATATATATATATATATATATATATATATATATATATATATATATGCGTATTTTATATATAGCAAAAAACCGGTTCTTTTCAGAACCAACAAAATGAGTATGTACAAATAATAAAGGGAAAATACATCGTGCATGAATGCCCGTTGTTTCGATTCGTTATACCAAACGATGCGTAAACCAATGGCGAAACATTTAAGCTTGGAGTATTTTTTTTTTTTTCATTCCAAATAATTATCACGTCAGTCTTTTACCTTAATACATGTTTTTTCTCGCTCGAAATAACTATTGCGCCAGTGTTTCTCTCGTTAGTAATACTTATTATAAAGGGTAGAAGTAAATTTCACCATTTTCTCTAATATGGCGAAGGCGAACGTTTGTACCCTAAGGTCGGACCAAGCCTCCTTAAAAGAAAATGTAGGTAGGGGGATTGCATTCAGCAATAGAGGGGTCTCAATGTGATCGAAAAATATGGCGGTCGAACACATAATGGAGGTAGCGACGGTTTTTTTTTTTTTTTTTTTTTTAACTTTTGGGTATTATAGAGGGTCGCGACACTGAAAATGATTGAGAAACGATGACCTCTTTAAGTCATGTTAGATTTATTATTTTCTCGGAGTCGGTTACAGATCTATATATATATATTTTTTTTTTTTTACGTTCATTTGTGGCTCTGAAAAGAGCCGTTTTTGTTTCTTTCATTCGAAATAATTTTCACGTATTTACTTGGAACTGGTGTATTTGGTGACGGCTTTGGTACCTTCACTAACGGCGTGTTTGGCTAATTCTCCAGGTAAAAGTAATCTGACCGCCGTTTGAATTTCTCTACTTGTTATTGTCGATCTCTTGTTATAGTGGGCCAAACGCGAAGCTTCGGCGGCAATCCTTTCGAAAATGTCATTAACGAAAGAATTCATGATCGACATGGCCTTGCTGGAAATTCCCGTATCCGGATGTACTTGTTTCAACACTTTGTAAATGTAAATGGCGTAACTCTCCTTCCTCCTACGCTTCTTCTTTTTATCAGTTTTTGAGATGTTTTTTTGTGCCTTTCCGGCTTTCTTGGCCGCTTTACCGCTGGTTTTTGGTGGCATTATTGACAAACTCGTCGAATTAACGTACGTATACTACAAGCTCGTAAGGTGAACTGGTTTCAGCACTGTCCTAGGGCACCGTATTTGTGACAGAGCGTACGAATAAGTTACGCTCCGCCCATTGAACAGAGATTCGTGTTCGTGCGTTTCTATTGGTCTCCTGATATATAATATCATGAAGCGAACCTTGACCAAAAAAATACTACCCATCGAGACGTTGGAGAGTACACACGTGTTCTCTAGCTCCCGAAAAGTGAGGTTAAGTGCAAGTAAACGTTTAGAAAACGTTTAGTGTGTTTTTTGTGAAATTTGTGAATAAGTGCCTTCGCGATGAGCAAAAACCACAGAAACAATTACCTAAAGCAGGTAAAAGAAGCGTGCTATACGTATGACGATTTAGTACGCTGCCATGCTGAGTGTTTGGAGTATCATAGAGATACTCTATCTAGTGTCAATAAACAATTAGCGGATGTTACCGCAAACAATTTAGTGCTCCTTACGGAGAAAACAGTGCTTCAAGTAGCAGTCGACTACATGAAGAACGAAATCAAGAAAGCCGGCGGAAGGGTAAGTGCGGATGGCACGATCTCATTTCCTACGGTTTCGAAAGACAAAGGTCCACAAAACTCAACCTCACACCAAACCACTAAGGCCCAGACGGACCGAAGTGGACTAGAAGGAGGCTCTAAAAAAGCCACCGTAGACAAAGAAGGATTCCAGCAGGTTTCCTCCAAAACAAAGAAGAAGAAAGGTCAACCAGCAGCACGGGCTTCTGAAGCAAGCCATCCTCAGACAGCGCCGACTGCTCCTTCCTCTTCAAAGGCCGAAACCAAGAAGGTAACGACCGAAAAGCTAAAAGCACCGTCCACTACGGAAATACCACCAGTAAGTGCGTCAGAACCAAAAACTGACAACAAAAAACCAATAGCTATTATCCTGACGGATAAAGCTAAATATCTAGAAGTAATGAAGCTTCTAAAAGAAAACAAAGTGGCGGTCGGGCCAGCCATTACCAGGCCTAACGGGGTTTTAATACCCCCGAAGACCGAGAAGGACCGAGAAGCCGTTTGTAAATTGCTTGATGACAAGAGCTTTGCATACGACACACCTAAATCCAGTAAGAAATTGTTACGCGTCTTGTTGAAAGGCGTATTAGAAACAATTAAAACCGAAGTAATCTCTGAAGAACTCCAGAAAATGGGGATTCAACCAACCAAAGTAACGAGATGGCAAACTAAAGACAAGAAACCCATCGCTATAGTGCAAGTGATTGTGCCAAGTGAAGGGAGAAAAATCATGAAGATCACGGAACTCTGCCACCAACCCGTCAAAGTGGAAAAACAGAGAACCAAGAAGTCAATCAATCAACAGAATCAATCAAAGAAACCTCAACCTAAGGTAAGCAGTGATGTACAGCACCCAAACCAAACGGGAACTCAAATTCAGGGAGTTCCAGTAAGCCAACAATTTTCGACGCTATCGGAAATTGTACTCAACCTCCAGAGAATTCTAATCGCGATTCAACCGAATCAAGATGCGAATTCTCAAAGAAAATCTTCGAATTAAATCGACGAAGCAGCTGCAAAGTTGTGAACTTTGCCCGCCCTCGACCACGCCCACACGGACAGTAATCAAGATACGCGTTTTTCATTCGTATCATCCGCGGAATCGGACCTTGCGGTCCGATTCCGACGCAGTAAAAGAAAAAATTTTTTCACCAATTTAAATCAGGACGATTATGTT
>JARFXV010002365.1:0-17500 GCA_031761425.1 Cosmopolites sordidus | reverse complement strand
AGACGCCCCGGGAATGCGAAGCGACAACTTTTAAGGGTTGATCGCCCATCTTCCCTAGATTCGTGCGAGACGAACTTTCACTTTCATTGCGCCTTTAGGTTTAGTGATTCCCAATGACTCGCGCACATGCTAGACTCCTTGGTCCGTGTTTCAAGACGGGTCCTGAAAGTACCCAAAGCTATAGCGTCGCAGATCGGTCTACGGTCAGATGACTAGGTCTGTTCGAGAACTTCGAGGCCAACAGTCACCAGAGGTCGGAACCGGCACCAGGTCCGATGGCCGACTACATCTGGCGCGCTTGCCCCGAGTCGAACGCTCCTCTCTCGTAAAAGGGGTAGCGACCCTAAACCTTTCGTATACCGTCGAGCGAGTCGATCGGGTTGAGACGACACGAGGGTCCGTAAATATGCGCGGCCGAAACCGTATTTACGGGCTCCACCCCGAGCCTTAGATCGACGCCCAACGGATCGCGACGTCCTACCAGGAGAAAAGTGCACGCGTTCGTCGCCGGATCGACGAACGACGAAAGGTGCGAGAGACACGTCCGAAAACGTCTCTCCCGTCACGCGATCGTCGGCCGCCGACGACGAGCCGCGAATGAATTTCTCCCTTCGACCTTTCGGGTTTCTCAGGTTTACCCCTAAACGGTTTCACGTACTCTTGAACTCTCTCTTCAAAGTGCTTTTCAACTTTCCCTCACGGTACTTGTTCGCTATCGGTCTCGTGGTCATATTTAGCCTTAGATGGAGTTTACCACCCACTTAGGGCTGCACTCTCAAGCAACCCGACTCTAAGGAGAGATCCTCCCGCCGTCAGCGATGGTCACTACGGGCCTGGCACCCTCTGTGGGCTGTGGCCCCGTTCAAGAAGGACTTGGACGCATCGCGTAACTTCGAGATGATGGACCCTCCCGAACACCACATTTCCCGGCACCCGGTGTCGGCCGCGGGATTCGGTGCTGGGCTCTTCCCTGTTCGCTCGCAGCTACTAGGGGAATCCTGGTTAGTTTCTTTTCCTCCGCTTAGTAATATGCTTAAATTCGGCGGGTAGTCTCACCTGCTCTGAGGTCGATATATATATATATATAAATATAATAATGGTAAATAAAGCTGCGCCCGCCGCGTGTATATAAGTAGTAGCCTCGACATCGTATAACAAACGATCAGACGTCGCATATCCTTTAATTAAAGAATATATATTATCGGACACGACGACCGAAAACGATGCGATGCGACACGCACGGCACACTTTCGCTTAATTCGCATGAAAACGGCGAATTAAGATCGTCCTTACGTTTTAAGACGTCGCGCCCACCTGCCACGCGTTCGCGAAGGCGAATCGACGGCAACAGGTGCTCGCGTCACGACGTCCAACACGCTCCGTCGTCATTATCCGAATCAACGCGACAGACAGATGGTACATCGTCGTCGTCGTCGTCATTTTCGGACAAAACCGAGCAGTCTTTAAATAAGGTACGACCCTCAGCCAGGAGTGGTCCGGGAATGGAATCCCAGGACCGCAATGTGCGTTCGAAGTGTCGATGTTCATGTGTCCTGCAGTTCACAAGTTGACGCGCAATTAGCTGCGTTCTTCATCGACCCACGAGCCAAGTGATCCACCGTTTAGGGTAATCTTTTTTATCGATTCATTTAACGAGAAGGAAACTATCGCCACGACGATGACGACGACCAAGGCGAACCTCGTCTTCGCGGCGTGGCAGTAATGGTCCGACTCGTTTGTGATGCGAGAAATAAAATACTTCTCCGTATCGGTGACGTTCATTTTAAGAAATGTAAATGGCAAGATTCCGAAATTTTTAAACGAAACGTTGAAATATTATCCACCGTCGACATCGTTGTCGTCGTCGTCGTCGACAAACAACTAATACAAACGAACGGTGTTTTATATTACGTTTCTCTCGTCACGGTAACGGTCGTCGTCGTCGTCGTCAGTCGACAGCGTCGACGACAAAAACCGCAACGAATGTTTAAAAATCATAACGGAATCGATTATGATGAAGATATGGTTAATGGTCCATATCATACACATCACACAGAAACGACCACGACAACCACAACGACGTTACAGACAGATCACGTGTGCGTGCGTGTGCGTTAAATGTGAAAACTTAAAGATCGTACGGGCGCATATCGTTTAAATACCGTCGGGAAGGAAAATCCACGAGGATTTTTTATCCCTTAGATTTTTCGTACTCTGGCTGACTCGCTCACTCACTCACTCACTCACTCACTCACTCACTCACTTTCCAGATAGATAGTGAGTGGGCGAGTGAGCGAGCGAGCTAGCTAGCTAGCTAGCGTAGAAACATAAATCTAGGTACCCGATACAAATTCTTTTTTCCGTTTTCGTCTTGCACGCACCAACGAGCGATACGAGCTGCTGTCGTTCGTCGAGGATCGTCAAAGTTGTCGTTCCCTTGTGTCTCTTAATAAAATAAAAGATAGTTCGAATTATTCGAGAGAATAATTACAGACGTGTTCTTAATCGCGCGTCAGATGACGGCAATCGATCACTGTAATGATCCTTCCGCAGGTTCACCTACGGAAACCTTGTTACGACTTTTACTTCCTCTAAATGATCAAGTTTGGTCATCTTTTCTTACACATCGACGACACCGAAGCGCCATCGCGTGTCGATCCGAAGACCTCACTAAATCATTCAATCGGTAGTAGCGACGGGCGGTGTGTACAAAGGGCAGGGACGTAATCAACGCGAGCTTATGACTCGCGCTTACTGGGAATTCCTCGTTCATGGGGAACAATTGCAAGCCCCAATCCCTAGCACGAAGGAGGTTCAGCGGGTTACCCGGGCCGCTCGGCCAGGGAAGACACGCTGATTCCTTCAGTGTAGCGCGCGTGCGGCCCAGAACATCTAAGGGCATCACAGACCTGTTATTGCTCAATCTCGTGCGGCTAGAAGCCGCCTGTCCCTCTAAGAAGAAATGTTTGTACGCCGACAGTAAAAACCGCGCGCGAACGGCGGAGCCCGTGAGGACCCCGCACGTACGGCGGGCCTTTGCGATGTCAAAAAGCGCCTAGTTAGCAGGCTAGAGTCTCGTTCGTTATCGGAATTAACCAGACAAATCGCTCCACCAACTAAGAACGGCCATGCACCACCACCCACCGAATCAAGAAAGAGCTCTCAATCTGTCAATCCTTCCGGTGTCCGGGCCTGGTGAGGTTTCCCGTGTTGAGTCAAATTAAGCCGCAGGCTCCACTCCTGGTGGTGCCCTTCCGTCAATTCCTTTAAGTTTCAGCTTTGCAACCATACTTCCCCCGGAACCCAAAAGCTTTGGTTTCCCGGAAGCTGCCCGTCGAGTCATCGGAGGAACGTCGACGGATCGCTAGCTGGCATCGTTTAAGGTTAGAACTAGGGCGGTATCTGATCGCCTTCGAACCTCTAACTTTCGTTCTTGATCAATGAAAGCGTTTTTGGCAAATGCTTTCGCTTCCGTTCGTCTTGCGACGATCCAAGAATTTCACCTCTAACGTCGCAATACGAATGCCCCCATCCGTTCCTATTAATCATTACCTCGGGGTTCCGAAAACCAACAAAATAGAACCGAGGTCCTATTCCATTATTCCATGCATACAGTATTCAGGCGAAATTTTAGCCTGCTTTAAGCACTCTAATTTGTTCAAAGTAAACGTGCCGGCCCACCTCGACACTCAGTGAAGAGCACCGCGGCAGGATTGATTTGGGCCGCCGTTAAACCGCCAACGAACGCACGCCGCGAGGCGCACGCCCGAACAGACGGCAACCGACTAAGCCCACCGGCAGGACGTCTCGCGAAACGCCAGTTAACACCGCGGACGATGAACCGGCGGCGCGAGACACAAATTCGACTACGAGCTTTTTAACCGCAACAACTTTAATATACGCTATTGGAGCTGGAATTACCGCGGCTGCTGGCACCAGACTGGCCCTCCAATTGATCCTCGTTAAAGGGTTTAGAGTGTACTCATTCCGATTACGGGGCCTCGGATGAGTCCCGTATCGTTATTTTTCGTCACTACCTCCCCGTGCCGGGAGTGGGTAATTTGCGCGCCTGCTGCCTTCCTTGGATGTGGTAGCCGTTTCTCAGGCTCCCTCTCCGGAATCGAACCCTGATTCCCCGTTACCCGTTACGACCATGGTAGGCGCAGAACCTACCATCGACAGTTGATAAGGCAGACATTTGAAAGATGCGTCGCCGGTGCGAGACCGTGCGATCAGCGTAAAGTTATTCAGAGTCACCAAGTTGTACGATGACGAGCGCGAACCCGCCACCGATTGGTTTTGATCTAATAAAAGCACTCCTTCCATCTCTGGTCGGAGCTCTGTTTGCATGTATTAGCTCTAGAATTACCACAGTTATCCAAGTAATTGTGGGTACGATCTAAGGAACCATAACTGATTTAATGAGCCTTTCGCGGTTTCACCTTAATTCGGCTTGTACTGAGACATGCATGGCTTAATCTTTGAGACAAGCATATGACTACTGGCAGGATCAACCAGGGAACTGTGCGCGCGAGCTGCAATTGCTGCTGCTGCTGCTGCTGTTGTCCGCACGTCGAGTGTCGTTCGTTTCGCCGTCGCTCGCTCGTTCGTTTACCACCCTCCTCCTCCTCCAGGCAGGCGGCGCACAACGGTGCGTCGTGGTCTGTATGGATCGGTGGGCGATTGCGTGCGTGCGTGCGTAGGTACGAGAAACGTGACGACTTTCTCGATGACGACGAGTGTGCGTCGAGACGACGGAAAAACCGGTCAAGACGCCACGCTCTTGCATTATAATTAGTGTCTTGAGTCGTATCATCGGTTCTTTTTTTTAATTATTATTATTACTATTATTATTTGTCTTAAACAACTACCACCGTTTTTATATATTTATTCGTGTGTGATGTAGCCGTCGGAGTGTATTGCTGCTGCGCTATCGATCGTCATTAATTTTATCGTCTGCGTCACCGCGCGTCATGCCGTCACACGATTTATTACATCGGGCGGCGGCGGCGGCAGCAACGACAAAGGTACGTTCGAAGACAACAGCACTACTCCCCGTCGTCGTACTCGTAGAACGAAATAATATCAAAAACGTAGTTTGTATAATAAATCAAAAAAAAAATCGATGCAAACGACCAACTGAGCACAACCGATACGACCATACATAAGATATATCGTCGTTCGGCATCAATAAAACCTCGAAACATTCTCTCCGAACCACTTCGCTAGATTGAAAGCGACAAGGGAAACTCGTACGAGAAGCGTTTCGTGTTAGAAAACTCGCTCGGAAAGCTGAGAGTTACCGCACGTGTACGTTATTGTTACAGAATTTTTGCCTGAACACATTATTATATAAGGAACATGCGAAAATGTCAACACAAAATACAACCGATCGCATATGAATCGTGACACGTAAAAATTTAACGGTCCGCCGAATTCACGATCTCGCTGTGTGTAGTAAAAATCACCACATTAGAGGGACCCGATTGTGTATCCGAACAGACGACTTGACTCGCCGCTCGAACCTCGGATCACCACATGAGGCGGCGGAAACATAAATCCGGCGTCGATCCGCGAACGACGGCACGACCCTGATTTACAAGCAACACCGACCGATTGGAAAACGTTCGGCAAAAACGATCGATACATCATATATGTGAGTTTTTGTAATTATATATATTTGAATGTGTTTGTATATTTATGTGTTTATACATATATATATAAAAAAAGTGTGTAAATATAATATATGTATATATGTATATATATATATATACATATATATATATATATATATATATATATATATATATATATATATATATATATATATATATATATATATATATATATATACGTATGTATATACGTATATATATACATATATATATATATATATATATATATATATATATATATATATATATATATATATATATATATATATATATATATATATATATATATATATATATATATATATATATATATATATATATATATATATATATATATATATATATATATATATATACAAATATATATATATATATACATATATATATATATATATATATATATATATATATATATATATATATATATATATATATATATATATATATATATCCAGCCTAAGATACTGGACGGGTCACGGGTGGTGGATAGTGAAAGTTCCATTAGATATTAATGGACAGCTGCGAATATCTCAAAATAAGCAGCCCCGAACCAAGGCACAAAAAAAAAAAAAACAAAATCCACTTAGCGTCTGACTTGTATCAAGCGGTTGAATGGTCAGCGTCTGTTCACCAGTGGTGCGGCTGATATTTAAATTCTGGAACTAACCCCCTCCAGTCTTAACCTCTGAACCGTCATGGTTCAAACCTTTAATTCAAAGTACAAGATGAATCGTTCTAGTAATTACAAAATTACCCCAGGAGGTAGACAATCCTCTACCAACCGGACTTTCGGATTCTGGGGCGTCCGGGCTAAGTAAATAATCGACTTATGACACTATCCTCAAATGTGCTAACAAAAACTATACATTAATCAATGCACACCTCCCGGTTAACGAAGAAAATAAATCTAATCTTGAACAAGTAAATAAGTCCTGGGAAATTCTGGAAAAGACTATCTCTAAATTTCCTACCAACCATGTAAAAATCCTATCGGGTGATTTCAACGCCCAACTAGGGAAAGAAAAAAGTACAGGAAGGAAAACTGTCGGCAGTTTTCCAACTCATAAATGGGCCAACCATAATGGTAGAAAATTGGTTGAACTATGTTCGCAGTTTAATCTAAGAAGGATGTCAACACAATTTAAGAAGAAAATAACAAAACAAAAGACATGGATGTGCCCAAACACGTACATGGATGAATTTCAAAATGACCATGTTGCCAATTCGTACCCCAATTATAAAGAGATTTTGAACGTTCGAGTCGATAAAGGAGCAAATATAGACACGGATCACCACCTGACTAGTATCAAACTTAGCTGAAAACCTCGAAAACTTATTCAAAAGAGGCTGCTAATACCAAAGTTTGACCCAACGAAAATAAAACCAGCCCTAACAGAAGAGCTAGATAAACAACCAGCACAGAACTGGCAAGAATTGAAACAAAAAATTATTAAAACAGCCTTAAAGTTGGTCCCTTTACAAAAACGTAGAAAACATCCGTGGTGGGATGAAGTTTGCGAGCAAGGAGTATTAAGCCGAAGTAAAACATTCAAAGATTGGAACAGTCAAAAGACAGTAATAAACTATAACATCTTTTTGGAAGTAAGAAAAGAAACATCGAAGCTAGTTAGAGAAACTAAAAGAAAATATGAAAACAATCAACTTATTGAAATAGAAAAAGATTTCCAAAAAACTAACACCCGAAACTTTTATAAAACATTTAAAACTAAATTAATAGGCTATCAACCGCAAAGTCTTTGCTTCCAAAATGAAAACGGACAATCAGCTCTAAATAACCAAGACAATTGCAAAGAACTAGCGAAATATTTAGAACAAATAGTAAACTGTCCTGAGCCCTTAAACAAATTAGCAACACTAAACCCTAAACAAACAAACCCAGATTCATTACCACCGAAAGAAGATGAAATAATTAGGCAAATCAAGCGGCTTAAAAATGACAAAGCTTCTGGAGAAGATGGAATCACTGCTGAACTTTTGAAATCCGCTGGTCCAGGTACACAATCAAGGAAATAACCAAAATTCTACGAGAAGTTAGGCGAACCGAACGGATTCCGGAAGATTGGAAAGAAGCTCTAATCTATCTACTACATAGGAAAGGACATAGAACGGATGTAAACAACTATAGAGGGATATTTCTTCTCCCAGTTTGTTACAAGATTCTATCTCAATGTCTACTAGACAGAGCACAGGGACAGTTAGAACCTAACATTGGTGAATATCAACCAGGTTTTCGACCGGGCAGATCCAGCCCTGAACAGATCCTGAATCTAAAGTTGATTCTAAGACATCAAGAACTGTACAATTAAAAACTCGTCTGTACATTTGTGGATTTCAAAAAAGCATAAGACTCTATTGACCGCGAATCTTTATTCCGAATCTTGAAAGATCAAGGACCAGATCTGAAAAAACGCTGGGGATTATTAAAGCAACGTTAACTAACACAAGGTTAAAAGTAAAATTCATGGTTGACATCTCAGAGCCCTTCGAAATTAAAAAACTGGAGTGAGACGAGGGGATGGAGGACTCTCGCCCTATTTAACTAACTAACGAGACCCTATTTAACTGTGTTCTAGAAAAAGTAATATAGGAGTGGCGTGAAAAAAAATAAGTTGGCCCTGATTGTTGACCAGCCCATTAAACTGGGGAGAACCAACATCAATACTGATTGTCTGGCATCTGCTGATGATCTAGCAATTTTAGCTCAAGATATATTAAGGGCACAGATACAGATTGAAATCCTAAAGGAAACAGACTAAGCACGCCATAAGCTAACATGACCTGCAACAGACTAAGAACGCCATTTCTAAAAACAAAATATGGTAACATCAGACGAGTCTCTCAATTCAAATATTTGGGTGAAATAATCATGGAAAATGGATTGGAAAAAGCGGCCAATAAGGATAGATGTCAAAAAAAATGGAAACGGCATTAAGGCTTACACAAAATATTTATAACAAAAAGTGCCTATCTAAAAACATAAAACTGAGACATTACAACACAATTATTAAGCCAGAATGTCTATATGCTGCAGAAACGCTCATTTTGAATAGAAAGAGGGACATCGAGGACATTGAAAAGAAGGAAAGAAAAATCCTAGGCCCCAAACAAATAAATAGCCACAACATACCGACATCGGGAATACCAAGAGATCAAACAATACTCAGATATACATAGCGATATGTGAGAAAAAGAAGACTTAAATTTTACGGACACATAAAACGGATGAATCCGAGTAGGCTAACTAGACAAATAGTCGAATTTTATGAAATTAGGAGTAGAGTCGACTTCGACTTATCTAGCCAGGCTTTTGGGTTAGCCCTCAAGGCTCTTGCCCGTTTCTAGTCAACTTTACCCTATATGGGCACTAATTTTTTAGGGTCTCTATCTGACCCGGGTATGCCTAGCAAGTGGCATAGATAAGAAAGGATAGTCTATAAGATGATCCTGGCGAACTTCTGAGGTTAATATGAAAGAAAAGGAAAATGAAATTTTGCTTTTTCCCCATCAGCAATATGACGGGTTTTTTGCCATTGGTCCGGTCCGATCGATCGGAGATGATCTCTCAGACCGCCTGGCCACGGTTAGGGACTGTTGTCGAAGCGGTCTTACGCGAGCCGGGAATCGAAAATTCGATTCCTTTCTGCTCGCAGCCCGTAAGGCAAATTGGGGCAATTGGCTAGCTTTACCCGGAAAATCCGGGTAGGTTGTCCGGTATAGACAGGACTAGCGGGTTTTCGCTCAAGCTTGCCTGTAGGCAAAACTTGGCGTAAATTTGGGAATGGAATTTAGAGACCGGGGGTACACCGGTCTCTATAATAATTTGAGTGTTTCGAACGTACCACGGCGCGTTTAGTGCCATACGCAAGGTTTTGTTCTGAAACGTTTGTGAAGTTATTTAGCCGCCGTCGGCGTTAGAAAGCGAAAATAAATCGTAAGACCGTATAAATAAAAGGGACTTATCATTGTTACGTAAATTTGGGTTTTAACTATCGGAGATAGTTTACTCGAACGACAAATCAAGAAGTACAAAAGTTTGAGGATTCCGTACCTACCCTTGCTGATAGGAGTAGAGCTAAAGTAGAAATAATTAGATGGATTGCTGCAATTAAAGAGGACCTAAGATCAGCAAATATTACACAAAGTGAAATTCAGGATAGAGGCTGTTTCAGACACAAGGTGAACGTTTGGAAGGTTGGCCAGAGAGAAAAATGTAGGAAGACCGGAACAACTTGGTCTGACGAAAGGAAAAACGCTCATAGCGAAAGAATGAAATTAGTATGGGTGCGAAGGAAGGTTAACAACAACAAACGCCTCTAATTGTACATCGCGTGGTCCACCAGGGCCCATAAGTAGATAATAATAATAAATATATATATATATATATATATATATATATATATATATATATATATATATATATATATATATATATATATATATATATATCTGATAAATTTTGGAAAAAAGTATGTTACACCAAGAGTCAATAACCACCTGGGGGTTCCCGCGAAAAAAAAATAAAGAAATTTAGAAAACCAACGACACCTATGGAGGCTGTCTTTTTTCTTCGACGAATTTTGGGAAAACCGGCCAAAACCATAGAGCCCGGCTAGCACATATCATGTACAAGATGGACGACTCTCGGATAGATCGAAAGTTTTTATTTTTCGAGAATAATCATTTACATCCTATACACATACACTCTAAAAAAGCGTCGAGCGTTATCGCTGGAAAAAAAAAATCCCGCTAATTTCAACTCGGGCATTAAGCCACAATAATATTCGGGTTTTCAGTTTGTGTGTGTGTGTGTGTTTAAAAATATTTTACTTTCATGCATCTAATGCTAATTTCGAACCTAGATGTCTGTGCGGATAGGCGATATGCTTGATATTTTTTTTTTTATATTTAAAATTCGTGGCTCTGAAAAGAGCCGTTTTCTTTTTATTATCGTTCGAAATATTAATCTCGCCAGTTCTTGCTTCTGATCTTTGATACGTTTATCTATTTTTACTTGGAACTGGTGTATTTGGTCACGGCTTTGGTCCCCTCGCTAACGGCGTGTTTGGCTAATTCACCCGGTAAAAGTAATCTGACCGCCGTTTGAATTTCTCTACTGGTTATGGTCGATCTTTTGTTGTAATGAGCCAAACGCGATGCTTCGGCCGCTATCCTCTCGAAAATGTCATTAACGAAAGAATTCATGATCGACATGGCCTTGCTGGAAATTCCCGTATCCGGATGTACCTGTTTCAGCACTTTGTAAATATAAATGGCGTAACTTTCCTTCCTCCTGCGCTTCTTTTTTTTATCACCTTTCGAGATGTTTTTTTGTGCCTTTCCCGCTTTTTTGGCCGCTTTCCCGCTAGTTTTTGGTGGCATTATGGACAAAGAGGACGATTTTTTTTTAAATGTACATACGGTACAATAAAAATCCGTATCATAAATTGACCCTTGAGCCGATAAAAGTTCACTTCTTTTTTGTACTGGAGCGTACGGGTACGATATGCTCCGCCCATTTAACCGTAAGGCGTATTTTTACGATTCCATTGGAGACTGTACCGCCGCATATATATAAAAAGGAAGGAAAGAAGGGGGGGACATCCCGACAGAAAATAGTCTCTCATCTGACGGTCTCTACGACGGTCGTGCCGTGCGATCTGATCAATTGTAAGCAAAGAACAAAAAAAAATCAGCATGTCTGGACGCGGAAAAGGAGGCAAAGTTAAAGGAAAGGCCAAGTCGCGTTCGAATCGTGCCGGATTGCAGTTTCCGGTCGGCCGTATTCACAGATTGTTGAGGAAAGGAAATTACGCGGAACGCGTAGGTGCAGGAGCACCGGTATATTTGGCCGCGGTAATGGAGTATCTTGCCGCCGAAGTATTGGAATTGGCCGGAAACGCCGCCAGAGATAACAAAAAGACGAGAATTATCCCACGACATTTGCAGCTCGCCATTAGAAATGACGAAGAATTGAACAAACTATTGTCCGGCGTGACCATCGCACAAGGTGGTGTTTTACCTAACATTCAGGCCGTGCTATTGCCAAAAAAGACCGACAGTAAAACGAAGTAAAATCGAAACAACTTCTCTATCCCTACTTGAAGATGATGATGATGATGGTCTTCGCCTGATTCGAAATATCGGTCCTTATCAGGACCAACAAAATATCTATGAAAAGAAAAAACAATATTGATCCGTAAACAAAAATTAAAGTTACAAACGAACAACGGACGTCAGATATATATTATTCGCCGGTTCTAGTCTCGATGGATTTTTTTATTTGTATTTTTTTTTATTTTTTTTTAAATATATAATTGTACAAAATCAGTTATTATTAGTATTATCGAATTACTACTCGGATATATTTCGGCGTCTTGTCTAAATGGATGTTTTTTTCTATATTTCTTTTAATTTCAAGTAACAATAAATGTTGTGGTTCTGAAAAGAACCGTTTTTTTTTTTTTTTGGAAAATGTTACGCTTTCGTAAACATATTTTCCTACATCATCATTCCAGATGATGGTTTTGGTGGTGGTGGTGGTCGTCGTCGTCGATAATCTGTATTGGGAACATTCGATTTATTCATACCTCTTGAAAGATTAAGATGTAACGACGAAAATCGGGGTCTTCGTTTATTTCTTCTTTTTTGGGGAAGCTGCTTTCTTCGCTTTGCCCCCGCCGGCAGCGGCGGCGGCGGCTGGAGATCTAGCGCTTTTCGGTTTAGGAGCCTTGGGTTTCTTGGTAGGGCCGGCTTTGTTTGATTTCTTCGCTTTCGACGGAGATTTCGCCTTCGATGGCACCGTAGCGGCGGCGGCGGCAACTGTTACCGCCGAAGATCCCGAACTAGCCGATTTTCCCGTTTTCTTTTCGACGGCTTTCTTTACCGAAGCCTTCTTCTCGGCTACGACGACCGCAGCTTTCTTCGATTTTCCTGCTGCCTTTTTGGTTGTCTTTTTTTCAGTCGTCGCTGCTGCTGCTGCTGCTGCCACCGCCGCTGTCGTTCTTTTCGTCGGACTCTTTTTGCTACCTCCTTTGGCCGCCGCCGCCGCTCCCACTGAAATATTTCTTTTCTTTTGTCCAGAGGATGAAGAAGCAGCACTCGTCGCCGATTGTTTCGCTTGAACCGACGAACTAGACGATGCCGCTGCCAGCTTAAAAGAACCGGACGCACCTTTTCCTTTGGTCTGAACCAGGGTACCGGATGCAACTGCCGATTTTAAATATTTCTTGATGAAAGGCGATACTTTCTCGGCATCGACCTTGTAGTTGGCGGCAATATACTTCTTGATCGCTCTCAATGACGAACCGCCCCTTTCTTTCAATCCCTTAATTGCGTTTGTTACCATTTCGGCCGTCGGTGGATGCGTAGCTTTGGCTTTGGGATTTTTTCTTTTAACGGTTTTTTCCTTTTTTGATGAAGCCGATGCCGCCGCCGCCGCCGCCGACGACGGTGCGGGCGGTACAGACGAGGGCCCGGAACCGCCTCCGCTTGTGCCCGACAGATTAGATGGAGATGTAGCCTGACCGGCGATTTCCGCGTCTGCCATTTCGCCGCGCGCTCGCGCGTGTTATCGTCAAATGTTAATGTAACGAAGAACTCACTACTATCGCGTTTCGCTAAAGAACAGAATCGTATTGCTGCTCGTCCTTCGTCGTCTGTTGCGTCTTACTAAATATGCCCACTCGCTCCACCAAAAATTGCATAGTAAAGTAAAACGGGCGAACGGCGGACTGAGCGTCTGACTGTCGACACTGCTCCTGATTCCGGCTTCGCCGGGACCTTTAACGAGCTCGGAACAAAGTTTTTATTTTGTATTTTTCATTAGTAAATGCCATTCACCGGATTGCAATATTTAACTTGATTCGTTGTCAATACCTTGAAGCTACCGGAGGCATTTGGTTCATGTCGATCCTTCGACAAGGTTCAATTTAAAAAAATCACAACTAACCGACGATCTCGACGTTTCAAGAAAAACATTCTAATTAGTTCGATTATTTCAGTTAAGTAAACCAGATATTACAGATTGTCCAGGCGATACAAATACCTCAGATATATCACCGATCGGTGGAGTATTCGGATTTCGAGATATATAAACGACTTTGCCGAAAAAACGTTTTTCCCGATGACCTGTCACCGTTCTATTCTCCCTTTGAAAGGTAAACGAGTCTCGTTCTTATACACCGCCTAGTTAACTATCGTACCGCTAAAATAAAAAATAGAGCACGTAAATTATGGAACGAACAAATGGCATGTCTGTAATCGGAACGGTTGGGAAAAATTAACGGGAATATCCTCCCTCATCTCGAGGGCGATTGTCTTTTTTTTTAAGTATTTCTTTAAACATGGCGACGGCGTTTCTACCTACCTAAATAACCGCAAGAATTATATGATTTGATCATTTCGAATAAATGATTTAATACTAAAAAGAGACTTACGCTATTATCATCCACGTTAGCACTGCGTTGGTTTCTTTTAAGGCTTTCCCGAAATTTAACGAAGGGAATTCATAGCACCTCTTTTATCTACAATGTGTCCGTCGGTCTGTCTCCCTCTTTCTGCCTAATTTAATATTTAAGAAAGTTTTATAGATAGTCGTCGTGGTGTAATTAACGATGGAATTTCCACCTACTGTGTCGACAATTAGTCACTTTTTTAAGTATGTTTTTTTGCCGCCGCCGCCGCAGTTATGAAAAGAGCCGTTTATTTATTGTGTCTTGAGTTCCTTTATTTTTTTTTTTTTTTTGTAAAACATCAGGTAATTTAACCGCCGAAGCAGTACGCCCTTGACGTTTCAAGGCATACACAACGTCGTCCGTGGCGATGACGGTTATTCAATTGGCGTGTTCTGTTTAAGTTACGGCATCTCTGATACCGTATTCTCATTAACGTTAGCTGTACGCTCGTTTCATTTAAGGCATTTCCGAAAATTAACGATGAGAATTCATCCACAATGTGTCCAATGTATTTTATATAGACATTCACTATAACATTTACGATGAAAATTCCATCCGCTTTATCGAGACAATATTTTTTATCCTTTATTTGGGTTTTTCGCCACTATCTAAAACTCAAAAAATATCAAAAATATCTGTTCTTATTTAATATATGAACACGCCACAATCATTTCGACATTACTTATCGAGACAATGTCTCCCTTTTCTATGTGAGTGTGGTTTTTGAAAAGAACCTTTTTTTATGCCCGGAGTTCTTTTTTTTATAATATCGCAAATCGTCAGTAAATCTAACCGCCAAAATAGTGTAGAGAGTACGCCCCTGACATACATTCAAGGCATACACAACCATGGCGATGGCGGTTTTTCTCTTGACGTGTTAGGAATTCAGTTACTGCATCTCTGATACCTTATTCTCATCCACGTTACTTCAATTTGTTTTGCGCTCGTTAAATTGAATGCTTCCCCGAAAATTAGGGATGGAAATTCATCCCCACCTGCTTTATCCACAATGTGTCCGTCTCCCCCCTTTTTCTATCTTATTTTATATGTGAGAAAATTTTCTAGATAATCGTATAAATAATGATGAAAATTTCACCTATGTTGTCGACAATGTATCCCTTTTTTTATGTAAGTATTTTTTTTTTTGTGGTTCTGAAAAGAACCGGTTTTTTGTGTCTGTCTAGAATTCGTTTTTTTTTTGTTTTCTTTTAATATTGCAAAACATCGGGTAATTTAACCGCCAAAACCGTAGAGAGTACGCCCTTGACGTTTCAAGGCATACACGACGTCCATAGCGGTGACAGTTTTCCTCTTGGCGTGTTCCGTATAAGTTACGGCATCTCTGATTACGTTTTCGAGGAATACTTTCAAGACACCTCTGGTTTCTTCGTAAATCAAACCGGATATGCGCTTGACGCCACCACGTCGGGCCAATCTTCGAATTGCAGGTTTGGTGATGCCTTGAATATTATCACGAAGCACTTTACGATGCCTTTTAGCGCCTCCTTTTCCCAACCCCTTTCCGCCTTTGCCTCTTCCGGTCATTTTTTTTTTTTTAATTTTATATAATTATTTTAAATTCAAATCGACGATCGATTGGTCAATTCTTATAAATGAAACGTCCTCGTTTTGGATTGACGGAACACGACTGTCGGCATACATGACACATATGCTACTTTTGTCAGATTTCGGGAACGTCCCGCCCATTGCTCTCGACCCGACCAATAGCTAGTTGCCGGACCACTAGCGAGTCGCCTGAGAGAATAAAACACCAATTTTGGTATGCGTCGATCATCATTCTGTAATTGTCGTTCGATAAGTGCTCATCGTTGTCGACTCCTATCCGTAATTTAACCTTAGTGTTCTTGTACCTTTGACTGTACTTGTAATATTCGGTAAAGAGAGAGATGGCCCGTACGAAGCAAACCGCACGCAAATCGACCGGTGGCAAAGCTCCTAGGAAACAATTGGCGACCAAGGCGGCAAGAAAGAGTGCCCCCGCAACCGGCGGGGTGAAGAAACCTCACCGTTACAGGCCAGGTACCGTCGCCCTGCGAGAAATCCGTCGTTACCAGAAGAGCACCGAACTGTTGATCAGAAAATTACCCTTTCAACGTTTGGTACGTGAAATCGCACAAGATTTCAAAACGGATTTACGTTTCCAGAGTTCCGCAGTCATGGCTTTACAAGAAGCCAGCGAGGCCTATCTGGTCGGTCTTTTCGAAGATACAAATCTGTGTGCCATTCATGCCAAACGTGTCACCATCATGCCCAAAGACATCCAGCTGGCTAGGCGTATTCGAGGCGAACGTGCCTAAATATAATTAATGTAAATGTATATGTGTGGGTATATATCATAAAAGTATAACAAAAAACCGGTTCTTTTCAGAACCAACAATATGAGTATGTATAAATAAGAAAGGGAAAACAAACATCGTGCAAGAAAACCCGTTGTTTCGACTCGTTATACGAAACGATGCTTAAAGCAAAAGCGAAACATATAAGCTTGGAGGTTTTTTTTTTTCATTTCATTTTTGATTCGAAATAATTATCAAGTTGCTCTTTTTCTTATTTCAGAATTATACGCTAATTTTACGTTGACATTGTTTTTTTTTTCCTCGCTCGAAACAATTATCACGCCATTTTTTCCCTCGTTAGTGATACTTATAATAGAGAAAATAAGTAAATTTCACCATATTCTATAATATGGTGAAGGCGAGCGTTTGCCCCCTACGGTCCACGCCTCCTTAAAAGAAAATGTAAGGGGGGTTGCATTCAGGAATAGAGGGGATCTCAATGTGTTCTAAAATAGGGGGATCGCAACGCATAAAGGGTGTAGCAACATATTTTACTTGACTTTTTGGCCAATTAGTGGATCGCGACAACGTATTTATCGCACCGGTTTTTCTCTCGCTAGTGATACATATACTATTGAAAATAAGTAATTTTCGCCATATTATAGGGTCCAATGCCTCTTCAAGACTAAAATATATAGGGGGTCTCAAAGTGTTCAAAAAATAAGAGGGTCGCAACGTTTTCTTACTTACGACGACGACGACGATTCTAAAACGATTGGGAACCGAAGACCTAAAGGATAAGTTAGATGTATTATTTGCTCGGAGTCGATTACAGACCGTTTATTTTTCGTTCTTTTTTTTATTATCTTTAACATTTGTGGCTCTGAAAAGAGCCGTTTTTTTTTTTTCCGTCTTCCGTTCGAAATAATTGTGACGCCAGTCTTACTTTTGTTTCATTCACGTATTTACTTTGAACTGGTGTATTTGGTGAGGCTTTGGTACCTTCGCTAACGGCGTGTTTGGCTAATTCCCCAGGCAGAAGTAATCTGACTGC
>JARFXV010002364.1:0-40036 GCA_031761425.1 Cosmopolites sordidus | reverse complement strand
GGTATTTTGAAACTGTTTTATGTAACATATGCTGTACATATTTTGAACCATTTCGGAAATATAAAATATTTTTTAAGAAACATCCCTGAATATAAAAATATATTTACAATCAGCATAGTCAAATATGTGAAATTTTGAATACGGTTCTTTAACAGATTCCTTTATGATAATATGATACGATAATTAATTTATATATATATATATATATATATATATATATATATATATATATATATATATATATATATATATATATATACATATATATATATATATATATTATATATATATATATATATATATATATATAGATATATATATATATATATATATATATATATATATATATATATATATATATATATATATATATATATATATATACATATATATATATATATATATATATATATATATATATATATATATATATATATAGATATATATATATATATATATATATATATATATATATATATATATATATATATATATATATATATATATATACAGGGCGTTTACAAAATAGTGTGCTTTTGATAGAACTTAAAAATGCATGTTATGTAGGATTTTTAAATAGCACACCCTATATTTTATAATGGAGCACAAAGGACCAATAAATTCTGTATCTAAAAGTGTTAAGTGATGATATGCTTATTTTTAGCTGCTTTCGACTTATAAGCCAAAAACCAAGGGTGACATTACTTCTAAACAAATATTATGAAAATGTATGTATTTGATAATATTTGTTTGATAATTCATAATTAGCGTTTTTAGGTAAGTAATTGTCTCACGAGAGTCTGTTAGTCCGTAATTTTCTAAGCTCAGTTTCTCAAGCCAGGCGACTTCCCTCAAAGAGTGGAATTTTGTGAAAATTTATTTCTTCATTTCCAGGAAGATACACATTATTTGCTGTGGAAATCTGGACTGATGAGTCCAAATTTTCGTTAGAAGGAGTTTTTAACTGACGAAATTGTCACTTGTGTGCCAATAAAAATCCTCATTTTACCAGGCATTCCGCATTTCAAGATAAATTTAGTTTTAATGTTTTTTGTTTAGTCATGTATAAACAAATTCGATACTTTATTTACGATGAACAGTTAATTTGTCGAAAGTATCTAAAAGAAGTAACTACAGTAGCAGAGGATTTGACAGAAAACCTTCCACTGGTAGTGTATCGAAGCAGCTAAAGATGGTGTTCCGGCACTCTGCATAGAAGAAGTAAGCAGGCAACTCTATGAACTATTCTCGGACGGGTGGTTTAGACGTTTGCGTCCGTGGAATTGGCCGCCGAGATCACCCGATTTAACTCCCCTTGGTTTCTATCTTTGGGATACTGTAAAAGACAATATTTACAAAACGCCAGTAAACTCTAGAGAGGAGTTAAAACAGCGAGTGAATCAAGCATTGGCAACCTTAGATCTTATTGAGATAAGAAGAGCAGTCACGGAAGGGGTCTATATTAGAATGTTGAGTGTTTGGAGGTAAACGGTCAGCGATTCAAACATTTACTATAAAAATAGTTTTTTATATAATATTGTGTTTCTAATTTTAATTTTGTGTTATTGTTTACTAAAATAAAATAAACCGTTATTTTTGCTTTAATTGCATTAATTTGGTTTTTTGTTTATAAGTCGAAAACCGTTAAAAATAAGTATATCATCACTTAATACTTTTAGGTACAGAATTTATTGCTCTTTTAAGCCCCACTATAAAATATAGGGTGTTCCATTTAAAATTTCTGCATAACATGAATTTTTAATTTCTATCAAAAGGTCACGATTTTGTAAACGCCCTGTATGCGATAAATTAATTCTCATATCACATTGTCATAAAGCAACTTGTTAAGAAACTGTATTTAAAAATTTAGATATCTAGCTATACAGGTTGTAAAAAAATTATTGAGGGATGTGCAAATTTCTTCAAAATGATTCATAAGTGGAGTTGATTATATCATGACCAACGATAAAACAATATTTAGCAATTGTACTGTCCTTAACTATTTTAATGTTGGAAATGACCACCGAATGGTAAGAGCTAAAATTAGGAATAACTGTCGAAGAGAACTCGAAAGAATGGTAAGGTCAAAGAAGGGCAAGGTGGATTCTGGGAAACTTTTGGAGAGAGGCAGCGATTTTGAGATTGCTTTATCAAACCGGTTTGCTGTGTTACAAGATCCGGAGGAGAATCCGGAAATATCAGTTAAATATGTAGAAATTACCAACGATGTGCTTCAAACGGCTGCCTCAATAGCAGCAGAAGAAAAATGTCTCAAACAGACAAAAATCTCCAGTGAGACCATTGAGTTAATAAAGAAACGACGGACAATGAGAAATGCAGGTGTGGAAATGTAGGAGAAATGCAGGTCCTTTTGGTAGGGTCGAGTACACTGAGCTCTGCAAAACTATAAGAAAACGTATCAGAAAACGTGCCGATTCAACATGCAGCTAGTGCAAGAAACAAAGGAATTAACAAGGCTAAATAGAAGCTGAGAAACAAACGAATGCAAATTTATGCCTTAAAGCTTGAGGATGGCACAGTGTGCTGGGCACGTACGCAGATATTAGAGGTTGTCAGAAAATTTTATTCCCAGTTATATGAAGATCAGAACCAATCAAAGACAACAATATCCACGGAAAAACAAATGCCAGATATCCTAGTAGAGGAAGTAACAAATACTATAGAATCAATAAAAAACGGCAAGGTTCCAGGAAAGGCCAGTGTAACTGTCGAAATGCTAAAAGTTGGTAGTCGGATGTTACATAAAACACTGGCAAAATTATACCCACAATGACTCAAAGAACAAAAAGTACCTGACTTATGGAAAAATGCAGAAGTGATCCCTTTACATAAGATATGAGCACATGAAGATTTAAAGAACTACCGTCCAATAAGCCTCCTGTCAATAATGTACAAAGTTTTCACTAAGCTAATATTTAAAAGAATATTAAGAAAATTGAATGACGCATAACCAAGAGAACAAGCAGGACTCAGAAGTGGATTCACTACAATGGATCACATCCAGGTTGTACAGCAGGCCATAGAAAGGCACAACAAATACACCATGCCACCGTACTGGGCTTTTATCGATTACGAAAAGCCATTTGACTCCATCTTAAAGCATTCCATAATGGATGCACTGCTTAGCCAGGGGGTAGACAAAGCATATGTAAACCTACAAGGATCGATATATGATGAAGCTACAGCAGCAATTCACCTTGATGATCTTGAAGTGGGAATTAATGTAGAACGAGGTAAGGCAAGGTGGCAATAAAGTGGACCGGCGTGTTAAGTGTGGCTGGCAGGCGTTTGGCAGGCTCAACATAGTGTTTAAGAGCAGACTCTCACTTTGCCTGAAAAGAAAAGTCTTCGATCAGTGCGTCCTGTCCGTTATGACATACGGATGTGAAACTTGGACACTCACATCGCAATCAATTCAAAAACTTCGGGCGGCACAGAGGGGAATGGAAAGATGTATGTTTGGCATTACAAGACGAGATAGAAAGCACTGCGTATAGATCAGGGAACAAACGAAAGTGTGTGACATCATTAGAAAAGTGAAACAATGGAGATGGGCAGGCCATGTAGCGATGGGACGACAGATGGATCAGGGCAATCCTGTAGTGGATACCGCTTGATCGCCAACGCCCGCGAAGAAGACCAAAAACTCGATGGACTGATAACAAGTATATAGGACCCCAGTGGCAGAGGAAAGTCCAAGACCCTGAAAGTTGGAAACATGCTGAAGAGGCCTTCATCCTGCAGTGAATCGACACGGGCCGATGATGATGATGATTATATATATATATATATATATATATATATATATATATATATATATATATATATATATATATATATATATATATATATATATATATATATATATATATATATATATATAAATTATATCCGAAATAGATCAGGCAATAACCCCTACATCTTGCTGGCGTACGTACCGGAGACCATTAAGCAACCATGGCCTATAAAAACCAATCAATGACCCGTAGATCTCGGTGACGATGGTGTTCATGCTGGCGTACGTGTCGGATACCATTAAGCAACTATGGCTTATAAGAACCAATTTTTTAATTATCGATCATTATTGTAGTAACACTGATCAAAACTTGATTGTATATTATTTCTGCATAAATAAATAACTGTTTTTAAAATGTAATTTTTGATGAATACAAACACAATTTATATATATATATATATATATATATATATATATATATATATATATATATATATATATATATATATATATATATTCGTTTTTAAAATATGATAAAATAATAATTAAATATTAAATAAAAACATACAATAACAGGGCATAGACAGAACTTGAAAAACACGAGGGAAGTTTTATTTTCTCAGACAAAAGATACTGTAGCATTGGTCCAGGAAATATCAATGATTCCGCAACACCGGACCGGTTTTTCCTGAAAAATCGATTAAACGTTGCGGCCGAACGATTAATGAGAAAATGTGGACGCGAACTGTGTATCGATCAGCATTTTTTCCGGCCACTACTTCTCCCGATGATTTATGAATAGGGCCCTTTAATAGAACCTCCATTCAAAGATTTCTCCCTGTCCTCCAAAGTCTTTTGTTTGCCATTTTATGCAACGATTAATTTTTTTCTGTTATTATTATTAAACGAAGGCTTGTCAATTTTTGACTGATTATTCATTTGGCTTTCTTTTTTGTTTTTTTTTTATGGTACAATGCCCGTCAAACATTATTTTTAATTGAAAAATGCCAGCGGTGTATACAATTCAAGATATGTATAGATAATAGAGGGTTCATCATTAATATCAGTCACATTTTTGTCGATAGGTACTCAAAAGAAAATACATATTTTAAAACCACAGTTCTAAAGCAAATCTAGATTTTTATTCTATCAATAAATTTTACAAGGAACTTGTTTTCGACAGTATATGTTTGAGAGTTGCATTTTTTCATACTATAAAAGCGGATAAGACTTGCAGATATACCGCTACCTGGATGGAGAAGTGCACTTCACCAAGAATATAAGAAGAGGTTTGCTGAAAAACAGTTATCGGAACAAAACTTAGCAGACCGTAAATATCTTATATTAAGAAAAAAATATCTTACCGAAACAGAATTAATGAACATCAAGAGAGAAGTCGGTAATAAATTACACCAAAGCATTACATATGACCCACATCAAGAAAATAACATGGATATCCTTAACTTGAACACAGAGAACCAACCGGTAGTACAAACTCCAATCCTAACAACAGAAGTATCATCAACTCAAAATGAAGAAACAGTCATGAATGGAAACTTTTTTAACATTCGAGAACGATTTTACAGTCTATTGGCTCATTTTACTGGCTCAAATCCACTAAATAGGCCAAAAATACCGATTCGGCGCAACATTGCAAAATCCCGCTTTACTATAATGCAGGTCAATAAAGTTTTGGAATCGCATTTATCGGGGATAATGAACCTTAGTGACATACATCTTGCGTTGTACTGTGCAGCAGTAACTGTAATCGAGGTTTCAGGTCAAAAAACTTACACCCTCAATGCGACAAAGCGTAATATCCAAAAAGATACACCTGCCTGGAAAAAGCGCCTGGAAACTGATATCAATGATTTTCGAGCGAAGGTAGACATTATTTCTGAGTATCTTGCTGGAAATACATCTACCAAAGTGACGAAAAAAAACGAAAATAATTACTAAAAAATCTGGCATTGGATTTGAAGAGTCAAACTTTCGCGAGAAATTATTAGACCTGAAAGATCGATTTAGACAGAAGGCTAAAACGAAGGGAGGCAGACTAGCCAGATACAATGAGACAGAAAAACGAAAACACCAAAATGCAATGTTTCAAAATAGCCAGAAGAAGTTTTATAGAGAACTAGAAGCTCAGGGCAACCAGTCAAACCATGAAAATGTGAATGTATCTACCTTTGAGAAATACTGGAAATCTGTCTGGAAAAGATCTGATGGTTATGAAAAAATGGCCCCGTGGGTTGCAACAATTCGAAAACAGACTGATGCACTTCCACAAATGGAATTCAACGGTCTTAAAGCGATTGACATCTGCACTGCCATCAAGAAAACTCAAAACTGGAAGACACCTGGGCCAGATGGATTACACAACTTCTGGATCAAAAACTTCACAGCTCTTTACCAGGTACTTGCTGATACATTTAAAGAAATAATGGTGAATCCTGATACTTTCCCCGACTTTCTGATGGAGGGAAATACATATTTGTTATATAAAAAGGGTGATGCTAAGCAAGCCAGTAACTATAGACCGATAACATGTTTATCCGTGTTGGATAAATTATTCACAGCTCTGCTCAATGAAAAAATTTACCAACATTGTGACTATAATAACATATTAGAAGATGAGCAGAAAGGGTGTATTAGGGCAAGTATGGGATGCAAGGAGCTACTGACGATTGATGCTGTAGTTCTTGCGCAAGCCCGGACAAAAAAGCGCAGTTTGAATATGTGCTATATAGATTACAAGAAGGCTTTCGATAGTGTCCCACATGACTGGTTATTAGAAGTTTTGAACATCTACAAAATTTGTCCGCAGATTACAAACTCTTTAAGGTATCTCATGAGTAAATGGAAGACTAATTTATTTGTCTATCAACAGTACATTGGAACAACAAATATCGAGAGAGGAATATTTCAGGGAGATTCATTTTCCCCTGTTTGGTTTTGTCTAGCGTTAAATCCATGTCCACATTACTTAACAATAGCAATATTGGCTACAAACTTGACATGAGAAATTCCAGGAAACTATCTCATTTGCTATACATGGACGACTTAAAACTCTATGGAGAAACAAGAGAGAAACTAAATTCATTAATAAAAACAGTCGAAATATTTAGTAAGGATATAAAAATGTCATTCGGACTCGAGAAATGCTCCACTATAAGCATACTAAAGGGAATAGTAAAAGAACAACATTTAACAGTCTGCGGTATACAAGAACTCGCATCAGAAGACTCATACAAATATTTAGGAATGCTTCAAAATCATAAATTTGATCATAGCCTATTAAAGAAGAATTTTTCCACTTTGTACCAAAAACGACTGACAAAACTCTTAAACACCAAACTGAACGGTGGGAACCTCATTAAAGCGATCAATGGCTGGGCGGTGCCAACTCTGACATATTCTTTTGGCATTGTTAAATGGTCTGAAGCAGATCTTGATGAACTGGATAGATTGATACGAAGAACATTGACAAAGTTCCGATGTTTGCATCCCAATTCGTCCACAAAAAGGCTATATATTCCAAGAAAGTTGGGAGGCAGAGGGCTTGTGAATGTCAAGAATATTTGTCTCAATCAGGAGAATAGGATGAGAGAGCGCTTCATTAGTTCACATAGCACACTAATGAAACTGGTTGTTAAGAAGGACCAGGGTTTCACCCCACTAAATCTAAATAAACAAAATCGTGTTGATAGTAGAACAGCACTGAAGGATATCGTTCAAGAATGGAAATAACAGACATTACATGGGAGATTTCCTCAATCACTTCAGGATGACTCCATTGACAAATATTTGTCTCTAAACTGGCTTACCGATGGACTAATATATCCAGAAACAGAAGGCTTCGCGACAGCTATTCAAGATAAGGTAGTAAGGACAAAAAATTATGAAAGACATATTCTACACATGGATGTTGTCGACAAGTGCAGGAAGTGCGGTGGTGTAGGAGAAACAATTGAACACCTTATTGGAGGGTGGTCCAGTCCTTCCCCCTAATGCTTACCTAGGCAGGCATAATCAGCTGGGGAAAATTATACACCAGCAAATCGCTTTAAAGCACTCGCTATTTGATAAGATGCCTCCACCATATTACAAGTACACGCCTTCCCCCGTACTTGAGTCAGCCGATACAATTCTTTACTGGGATAGACCAATTACAACAGATCGGATGGTTGACTATAATAGGCCGGATATTGTTCTAATTAACAAAAAGCAGAGGAGAGCTTTCATAATTGACATTGCGATACCACTCTCTCATAATATCAGAAAAACTGAAATGGAAAAGGTCACGAAGTACGAAAATCTTGCAATTGATCTGAAAAATCAATGGAAACTCCAGAAAGTGGAGGTGTTACCTTTTGTTATATCCGCCGAAGGCCTAGTAAGCAAAACCTTTTCCAAAAATCTGGAAATTCTTGGTGTTTCAAAATCGATTACCACAGCAGGGCAACGAGCAGTTCTCTTACAAACTTGCCACATTGTTCGTAAGGTACTAAGTTGAATGGGAGGAGCTGAACTGCTTTCTCATTCTGGCATTGTAAACCCGACCAGCCTAGGCTGAGATGATCGATGAATCATGTTTGTGATAATAATAATAAGAATAATAATAACCGTATGCGGAGACGGTACAACCAGCGACGCCAGCTGTCCGCTGTCCTTATCCCTTGCCTAAGGTTCGGATTTGAATTTCCTTTCTCACTCTATCCTATCTCCTAAAAGGTACCCAGCCATTTTGTAATGGCCACGTGGTGTGGATCCGTGCCTTGGGGACATATGGGTGGCTGTTCCTTCTTCGATCTCCATCCATTACTGGTCTTACCAGAGAAGAAAACATGAGTAGACGACTTAGAAATAGACTCGTTGGCGACGGGTCCTCACAATACCCCGCTGTAGGTTCTGACACTGGGCCTTCAGTGCGAAATATGCTACCCGTGTCAGTGAACAGTGGTGAACCTCCCTCAGGTCAACAGAGGAGGTGCGGCGCCACACCACTTATGGCTACCGCAAATGCTGAAATTCTTCCTACGCAAACTAGATGCGGTTTGAGGACCACCAATAGGCCCTCCGCCGTCTCTAGTCAATCTGACCAACGCGTGAGATGGTCTAAAGAGATGAATGCATCAAATATGGGCGCGTACTACAGAAGCACACAGGGAGGAGTTAATGTTGTGGGATTCCGGAAAAGAATGTACCTAGAATGGAAAAAGATGTTTCTCAATAACACTTTTAGAGAACAACGAATCTGCGGTCAATATAATTCTATAATCCGCAGGGGAAATGTATTTTCCTCCGCTGAATTGGATATCATCAAACACGAAGTAATTCAAGAATTACAAATCGATCCGAACAACGTTGCAGGAAAATCTACACAACCAGATAGATATACAGAGATCTAACAACCAATAGAAAAAGATCCGAACGAGAACAGTCCAACAAATTCTGCGAGCCAGATATCATCACAATCATTGTCTGTCTTGAGAGAGCTTTATATAAATTTCAGAATGAAATATGCAGGTGTCGATATAGAACAGAGACCCCGAGTCCCAAGAGTGAAAGGAAATACTATATTTTATGATACCGTGAAGGCCATGGACAATCTGGTCGGAGAGGATCTAACGGAGGCCCCTTCATTGACCGAGGTCATTGAAATTGTTTATTGTGCCGCGTTGGCAGTCTGTTCGGCCCTTGGTATCGCAATTCAAACAAGATCTGAAAAGTTGAAAACACAAACAAATACTACTGTATCAAAACAGACATTCAGTCCAGCATGAAAACGACGAATAGAAAACAAAATTGCGAAAGCTAGACGAGAGATAGGTCATCTTTGTGAATTTTTTAAAAACGGTGAAAAGAGCTCTAAAAAGATCAAGAAGAGTATTAGAGCAATTGCTAAAAGGATCAAAGTTCGTATGTCATCCAAAGACTTTGATAAGAAAATAAAGCAAGAAAATGAATGTCTCAGACAGAGACAGCCGCATGGGGAGCTCGTATAAGGCGATATAATACAAATACCAAACGAGAATGCAATGATCAAGTATTGGTCAAATATTTGGTCAGTTCCAAAAACCCACAATGAACAGGCTTATTGGATACATGAAGAAGAGGATACATGAAGAAGCGAGACAAAACATAAAGGAAATGCCTGAAGTTATAATAACGAGAGGCGATGTAAAAAAGGCAGTCCAAAAAACGCTTAACTGGAAAGCGCCAGGTATCGATGGCATCCAATATGTGTGGTGGAAGTATCTTGTTAGTAGTCATGGGACGCTGGCAAAGTTTTTTCAAGAGTTAATAAAAGAGCAACATAACATACCTGAATATATGACTATGGGAATGACATATATGTTATCAAAGGGACAGGACAGTTTGAATCCAAAAAATTATAGACCAATAACTTGTCTACCAACTCTCTATAAGATCCTTACCTCTATTATTTCATCCAAAATAAATGAACATCTATTAGAAAATAGTCTTTTACCGCCTGAGCAAAATGGGTGCCGTAAAAGTAGCCAAGGTTGTAAGGAGTTACTTGTAATTGATGAGGTAATAACAAAGCAAGTACGAAAAAAATCCCACAATGTATCAATGGCGTGGATTGATTATAAAAAAGCGTTCGACTCTGTGCCACACTCGTGGCTCCGGTACGTCCTTTCATTGTATGGGATTCATCCAACTCTAGTAAAATTTCTTTCCCCTTGTATGAATAAATGGAAAACCCGCCTATATGTAAATAATAATAGTACCTCGTACACCACTGGAGAGATACGAATACGCAGGGGAATGTTTCAGGGGGATAGTTTAAGTCCTCTATGGTTCTGTATGGCTTTAACACCGTTAAGTAGAATGTTGAGAGAGTCCAGCATGGGCTATACGATGAAGAGAAATCCAAACATTCAGGCATCACATCAATTCTATATGGACGATCTAAAATTATATGCATCAAACTCTAATAATCTTCAAAGTGAAATAGAGCTTCTCAAAAGTTTTAGCGATACCATCTGCATGGATTTTGGCCTTGATAAGTGTGCAATTGTCCATGTCCGCAAGGGGCAGGTATTGGAACATACAGAAAACATGCAATTAAATGGAGATATTTGTTATTCGTAGTCTCAATAGTGGAGAAAATTATAAGTATCTTGGTAACTAGAGTTGAAAGAATATGTAAATCTTTGATCAGCGCCAGAAATAAAATATTGTCAATCAACATCTGGGCTTTGCCTGTGGCTGCTTATACGTTTGGTGTAATAAAGTGGTCTGACACCTCTCTGATAGCATTTGATCAGAAAATAAGAACCAAATTAACAAAACATCGTATGCATCACCCAAGAAGTTATATCGAGCGGCTGTATTTGTCTCGACATATGGGAGGAAGAGGCTTACAGAACGTAGAAGTAATGTGCCGTCAACAGGAGGATCGGCTAAGATCCTATTTTCTCAGCCAAAATAGTAATCTTCATAGAGCTGCCTGTACACTGGATAGTAATTATAGTCCCTTCCGTCTAGCACAAGCAACTAATGAGGCAAGCCATATAACTTCCCAGGGACGTATTTCAGTTTGGAAAGGAAAGGAGCTCCATGGTCGCTTTGCAGCTCTCCTCCATTCTGAACACATTAATAAAAAAATACTCTACAGAATAGCTCCGAACATCGGGACTTTATGGAGAGACAGAAGGTTTCCTATGTGCTATCCAAGATCAGGTCGTAAGTACCAGGGCATATAAAAAACATATATTAGGACAAAATATCGATCCAAAATATCGCTTATGTAAACAAGATTTAGAATCAATACAGCATATAAGCGGTGGGTGTCCTGCGTTGGCTCAAACAGACTATATGCAGAGGCATACAAAATTGCTAAGGTGATACATCAAGCATTATTGAAAAAATATGGTCTGTTGGACGTAGAGATACCTTATTATAAGTGGAAACCAGAACAGGTGTATATAAGTGAAACTGTAAAGATTTTGTGGGATACGGCAATGATTACTGATCGGACGGTGGAGGCTAATCGGCCCGATATTATTATAATCGACACAAAGGCTCGCAAAGGACTTATTATTGATGTGGCGGTACCGTTGGACCACAATTTGACCAAGACCATTGCCGAGAAAAAACGAAAATATCAACCGTTAGCTGTAAAACTAACAGACATGTACAAACTCAGATATGTCGACATTATTGTCGACCAGTTGTAATATCTACAAATGGGCTGATAACAAACGCCTGGAAAATCGCCAAAGACAAGCTTGAATTACATGATAGACATATGGCAGTCATGCAGAAGGCTGCTTTACTGGGTACAGCAAATATAGTCAGAAAATTTTTAAGCTTGCATTGAGCCTCGGCTGAACCCTCTTGTTTAGTGCAAACATTGTAGTCTTGGGTTACAAACTCCGGCTACTGTGGATATGAATAAAATATAAGATGAACATAATAATAATAATAATAATAATAATAATGTCTTTGTATAGATTTAACACATTTTACATGTTTATATTAATATGTAAAAATATGTCATCTTCTTTTTTTCCGACCCCCTGTAACAAAAAAACTGTACGTGTTACAGTAATTAGCTTATCATTTTCAGATTCTTCGAAATCTTTTCCTAACCTAGAAATTCTTGTGTCTTCAGCAAATTTATTGAACATTATCTGGCTCTTTTTTTGGTTTTCAAGCCAAACGGTATTCCAGCCCTTTGCAGCTCCTCTGGGTCTTGTGAAAGAAGAACGATATAATCTGCGAAACGAAGATGGTTTAAGTATGCACCATTAATATTTATTCCATCCTGTTTCCAATCCAGATTACGGAATACTTCTTCAAGACAGGCTGAGAAAAAGAGAGGTGTTGTCTAAATGATTGTGGCGTGTTCATATATTTTTTCTTTTTTTAGGTTTTTCGCCACGATCTAAACTGAACATTTATTAATCTATATCAGAATATTTCTTTTAATCATCTCTCTATTTCTCTCGTTAGTGTGCCTGAATTGCTAAAAATGATGGTACTTTTTCAGATAAACCTGCGAATCGAAAGTCGAATAGTGGCGGCGCCCAAAGTTTACAACACTCACTATATTTTAAAATATTAGTGTAAACTATTTCGGAAATATTTGTGAAAACTCGTCTCCAAGATGCCGATTTGGGGGGCGTAGCTCCCTTATGATGGGAAAGGTAATTAGGAAGTAAATATATTTTGTGTATATGTCAATGATACTTACATTGACAATAATTAATTATAACAATGTACTTCTTATTTTTTCAATATATATAGAAACTAATATATATTTTTTTGATTCGTTTTGAAAACAGGAGGAGAAGACCTCCCGAAACGTTAATGTTTAAAAGTTTGTATTTATTTTAGAAAATGTTTGTATTTTTAAAATTTTTGTTCCTTAGGCAAATTTATTACCGAAAAAGATTCACTGAGAAATTTGTCTCCGTTTTGTATTTGTTTTTTTACCCAGTGACCCTTTATTTACATAAGAACAGATATTTTGATATTTTTTGAGTTTTAGATCGCGGCGGCGAATAACCCAAAAGAAGAAAAAATATATATTAGAAGAGGTGACATTGCGTCACCCTATCATACCCCCCCTCCCCACACACACACACACACTCACAGACACACACACACACATATATATATATATATATATATATATATATATATATATATATATATATATATATATATATATATATATATATATATATATATATATATATATATATATACCAAAGGGTACGACGGTTCCACATGTTAGTGGCGGTACCCAACAGCGTCTGTTTCACATGTTAGTGGCGGCTGAATAAATATCCTCTATGGTTAACAACCGTAGTTGTAACTTGGAGCTTGCTCCACTTAAGGTTGATAACCTTCGACAGTCAGATATGGAAAGGTCTTTTAGGAAAAAATTTCCACCGTCCAACCCCTCGAGGAAGGAGAAGACTACATCGGATTCGGTGGGTAGTCACCTAGAAGGCAAGAATGAATCGGAGCATTCGAAGTCACATGTATTCAGAATCAAGCATAAGCATATTAACTACATCGCAACACATAACATAAATTCTCTACTGAAAACCGGAAAACTCAAGAACTTCACAGATGAATTAGACAGGCAAAACATTTTACTGGCAGGGCTCCAAGAAATGAGAAAGTCAACAGAAGATCCGTTTGAATCACAAGGATATAGAATTTACAATGGGAGGCCAGGACAAAGAGTCATGAAGCAATGCCCCCAATTTGGTACAGGATTTATAGTAAATTTGAAAATCATAGATTCCATAATTGAGTTTAAAGCCATTTCACCGAGAATTGCAACTATAACTTTACAAACCACAAACAAATTTTACACCATCATAAATGCCCATGCCCCCACTAATGAAAAAAACTTCCTAACAAAAACTATGCAAGAAGTAGATAATTTCTGGGATCTCCTTGATCAGACAATGAATAAAGTAAATATGAATCATGTCAAGATCCTTATAGGGGACTTTAACGCTCAATTGGGAAAAGAAAGGAAGTATCGAGATGTAGTTGGAAAGTGGGCTCCTCATAGATATACTAATAGAAATGGCCAAAGAATCATCGAAATTTGTAGAACGCATGGACTCATCTCCAAGTCTACATATTTTAAAAGAAAACCAAATAAACTCAAAACTTGGAAACATCCTGACTGGACAAAAGGGGAATGGCAGCTGGACCACGTGTGCATGGACAAGTTCTTTCACAAGGAAATCCACAATGTCAAAGTTCTAAGAGGAACGGACACCGGCTCAGATCATTACTTAATAAAAATTAAGATTAAATTTACCCCTTTAAGAAGGAAGAGACAAAACACAGAGGGAGAGAAAAGGACATACGACCCTCATCAGTTAATCCAGAATGACCAATACCAGAAAAGAACAGGAGCCACAAGACTAACAGACAATTTGGAGGAACTAATACCAATTCTTAAACAGAATGCAAAAGATCTAGCCCCATTAAATCCGCGGAAGAGACATGCCTGGTGGAACTCTGATTGTGACAAAATGCATGAGGAGAGACATCAAGCTTGGTTGAAATTTCAAACTCACAAAACAGAAGAAAACGCCACTAACCTCAAGAATGTCAGAAAAGAATTCACCAAAATCATTAAAAAAATTAAGCGACAATATCAAAAAGATTTAATAAACTCAATAGAGGAAAATTATTATAAAACAAATTCGAGAGATTATTACAAGGCCTTTGATAAACAATTGCAAAAATACAACCCTCCTACATTATTGTTGAAAAATATGGATGGAAAAACAGCACATAATAATAAGGAAAATGCAGAGATCATGGCAGAAGCATTTAACAAGCTCTTGAACTGTGATAAACCTGAGGAACTTTTATCTATTGATACACAGACCCCTATAAAAACTAAACCGGAAAATATAAACCCACCTACAGCAAAAGAAGTTGAAACAGCACTTAAGGAAATGAAAAACTACAAAGCATGTGGTGAAGGCCAGGTTTTTGCAGAGATGTGGAAATACGCCGGAAGTACAACCCAGACCTCCCTCCATATGATATTAAATAAGGTTTGGATATCAGAAAAGTTCCCGGAACAATGGACAACAGCTATAATCAACCCACTTCATAAGAAAGGTGATAGAAGTAATCCAGACAACTACAGAGGTATTTCCTTACTAGACGGCACATATAAGATTTTCTCTAAGATACTATATAATCGGATTAAACAACAACTAGATCAAGAGCTAGGTGAATACCAAGGAGGCTTCAGACCCTGGAGAAGCTGCACAGAACAAATAATTACTTTGAAGCTAGTCATGGCATATTATAGAAAACGAAACAACCCCCTTTGGATAACGTTTATAGATTTCAGGAAAGCATACGACTCCATCCACAGACCATCATTATTAAAAATTTTAAGACATTTTGGACTTCACCCAAAACTGATCAAATTGATAGAACTTACTCTAACTAATACAATTTCTAAAATTAAGTTCAGGGGAGAACTTTCTGAACCATTCTTGGTAAAAACTGGTTTGAGACAGGGTGACGGATTATCACCTCTTCTTTTTAACTGTGCACTGGAGTATATAATGAGAGAATGGTACAAGAACAACCCAAAAAATATAAAAATTGGAACCAAAAAGGACAACATACATTTGAATTGTCTAGGGTTTGCTGATGACCTAGCTCTTCTGGCCAATAACATTCAGGAAACAAAACAACAAATAAAATCTTTACAGGAAATAGCTCAGAATATTGGTTTGAAAATTTCATTTGAAAAAACAGAAATCATGTCAACTCAACTTCCATTAGTAAACAAAATTGAACTGGGTAGCCAAGAGATAAAAATTGTGGAAAGATTTAAATATTTAGGTCAAATAATCACATACAATTTGAATGAAAAACCAGCATGGCACAGTAGAATAGATAGACTGGTTAGAGCACAGCATGTGACCAAGAACACATACAACAAAAGATGTCTCTCAATAGCAACCAAATTAAAACACTACAAAACGGTCACTCAACCTCAAATTACATATGCATGTGAAACAATATTCAAAACAACAAACACCGTTGCAATAGATGGAATACTAAAGACAGAGAGGAGAATAGTGAGAACTTGTTTGAATAAAAATTATCAAGTAAATGGAGTCTGGAGACTGGCTTCCAATGAAACCGTCTATAAGGAAATAGAACCAGTGACGAGCACTATGAGAAAGAAGCGAATATCTTTCTTGGGGCATCTAGTAAGGACACCGGAAAGTAGAATCAGTAGGAGAATAATAGAGAAATTTTGGAATAGTAAGAGCAATATTAGATGGATCACAGAACTTAAGGAAGACATGAGAGAGTTGCACATCACAATGGAAGATTTAAGGTGCAAGTCAGATGCACTTAAGATATTGCAGGACAAACACACAGCACTACAGGCAAGGATCAACAGACAGAGGACAGGAAGAGTGATTCCGGAGGAGGAAAGGAAATTACGATCAGAGTGGATGAAGAAGTATTGGGCTGAGAAGAGAAAGAAGGACCTGAACCATAACTTGACTAGAGTGGTCCTATGCAGACCATAAAGTTAAAATAAAAAAAAAAAAAATATATATATATATATATATATATATATATATATATATATATATATATATATATATATATATATATATATGTATATATATATATATATATATATATATATATATATATATATATATATATATATATATATATATATATATATATATATATATATATATATATATATACATGACACCATGAAATAGTATAACATATATGAAAACATTAACGAGAGAAATAGCGAGATTAAAAGAAATATTCTGATATTGACTAGTCAATCCGAGATATGGACTATAAAATTTGAAGAAAAAAACGAATGAGCCTCACCCACATAAGCTCACCGAAGAAGCGAAACGTTTTTGCTAATTAATAATAAGTAATAACGCATTTATTTTTAATTAGAACACAACATACGCAATATACACTGTAAATAGTTTTGTATAAATATTTATTGTATAAATATTCAGCGATATTTATAGATATATATTTTTTTGTATAAAATAATATACTTGAAAATAAATATCACATTTAAAATTCTTTGAATCGAAAGAACACGTGACAACAGTAAAATAGTTTATATGTATATAGCAATTGCAAAAAGTATACTGTGCTGCCCCCTTTTTCGTTACTGTGCAGCTTACCAAAATTTCAGATTTGCCCTCGCTAAAGAAGTTTCACTTTTATTTCAAATCTATTAACAAAACAAATTTAGATCAAAACAAAAGAAAGACAACTGAGATTCAAAGAGATATTCAAAGTTATATTAGAAATAAAACGAAAAATGGTGAGAAAGAAAGCGATGGGCGCAAAATAAAGTGATGACGCATAAAAATGTATTAAACTTTTTATGAAACCATTCGCGAAATATTGCTTACACACTGCGTAATATCGTGCTGATTATGTTATCGAACGGCCGTAGTTACGTCTGTCGTGCAGCTATTATTAATAACGGAAATTAACTGTCAATATCCGTAGCCCTGACCATTGCGGTGGTGGGGATTAATTTTTTAGCGTCCATATATTAATCGCACCAAGTTGCTACTCACCGCCACTGATTATCATTACTTATTTATATTCAGCGAACAGATTGTTGGGCCACCATCAATCATAGGTGGCGCTGTAACGATTTACGTTCGTCACCGTTAGTGAATAATGTGTGTTAGATTTGGGCATCATCGATCTTTCACGTCAAGATTTATGTTCCTGGAACCGTCCTTAACTTCAGACATGCCCGTTGAAAAAATAAAAATGTATTTGTGTAAAAATACCGATTCTTTTTTGGGAAAACGCGCAAAGTAAATTGGTTTTTTAATACTTAAAAACGATCAAATTATCCGTATTTAACAAAAATGTAATTTCGTTTCATTTCGTTTAGATGAGAAATTTTTTGCGGTTATAAATTTTAAATTTTTGATGCACAGAAACAATATATAAAAGGTTTTTGAATATAATCATTTAAAAGTCATTTATGGTATTTGTCTGAATATACGAGGTGTGACTATTAAATAACGAAACTAACGCTGTAAAACATTTTATTTTGATTACATACATATTTACTTTATCACCTTCAATATACACCCGTCCTCCATCACTACAATGCTCCATGCGAATCTTCCATTGTTCGAAACAGTGCTGGAAGTCTTCTTCTGTCAGCCCGTTTAGAACGCGTTTCGCTTTCTCCTTCACAGCTTCAACGGACTCAAATCTTGTCCCTTTTAATGCAGATTTTACCTTAGAAGACAGATAGGAGTCGCAGGTCGCAAAACCAGGACGATTCGTCACATGGTATTATCCTTTCCAATAAGTTTGGGTCATTTTCAATGGCATTCAAAGTGTCAGTACAAGTTTCTTATTGTTTGGGAGTTTTTTATTGTTCAAACGTGAGCATTTTAGACACCATTTTGGCACACAATTTTTGCATATAAAATTCTTACGTAAAATTTGCCGTAAACATTCTTTGTCAATTCGTACATTTTCAGCAATTGCAGAAATACTTAACCGACGGTCAGATCGAGCCAAACTATCCATTTTTTTCCATATTGTCATCCATTTTTGACATGAAAGGGCGGAAGGGTCATTTTGAAAACACTTAAACCACTCAAACCAACGTGCACGAGATAAACATTCATTGTCATATACTTCTTTTAATAAACAGTTTCAATAGAGGTTTTTCCAAGTTTCAAGTGAAATTTCACAATAATTCGTTGCTCTATAGTTACACATTTTTCCGGCGAAACAAACAAACAACTCTAATGAAAACGAAGGGGCTACGGTTATACGGATTTGTTTACAAAAGCGAGAGGTACTGCATTCGAAAGAGAAGGCTTCACGCTAAACAACTATTGGTCACTGGCGCTTGGCGCATGCGTATTTCTTCTGTAGCAGCGTCAGCCTCGTTATTTTATAGCCACACCCATAAAAATACCTTATTTATATTTATACGTTATTGAGATATTTTGAAGTGAGATATTTAAATATTATGAGAAAAAAATTACGTGATCAAAAAATAAGTGTAATGTTTATTACAAATTAAAAACTAAAACTATTTTGTCTATATAATTACCGAAGCTTAGTTCTTTGTAGCATGGTTCTTATTCTTAATTACCGTTTGATGGCTTCTTGGCATGGAGTTGAGTAGATCGGCATGCCTCTACAGTTATTGAAAACCAAGCTGTCAAATGTTTTAATTCGTCCCAAAGAGTTTATATGCACGGACTGTGAAGGACACTCTAAGACTATAATATGTCTTCTCTCGAACCACTGCTTCCCCACATAAGCCGTATGTTTGATATCATTGTCTTTAAGATTCCTCCGTAAATTTTTTTTGTCATATTTTCTTTTATGTAAAATAATGGACTCACTCTGTTATGTGAAAAGTATAACGTGGTTCAAGAAATATCGTTGACCGATTGGCTGCAATAAACTCTTAACAACCCCTGCCATAACGAAACCCGGCAAAGTTGCATGAAACGTAAACAGGGCCGGACCTAATAAAATAACAGATAAAAAGATAAAATTAATTTTATACGTAGTTTAGTAGTTTCGAAATATTTTAGTTTAGTTCGCCTTATTTTCTTAAACAGTGCAGTTCTATAATTTCGATCGTATTTTTTGTTATTCCAAAGGTGCTAAAAATGTAGCGTTCTTGGCAAGATAATAACCATTGTGCCTCCGGTAGTGCTAATTTACTAAGAAAACATTTATCACCCGATGCTAAGCTAAAAATTATTAAAGATGTGTATGTTTTTTATTGAGTAAGGGGCTTAATGTAAAAGCAGCCGCAACAGAAACGTCTTTATTAACGGAAACTCCGTTATCTACAGTTAAAGATATGACGAAGCCAATTAAAGCCAAAAAAGTCTATAGTGATTCTAGTAAAAACAAATGTGTTGACGAAAGGGACAAAGGCTTAATTCGAAGGAAAATTTATACTATGAATGAAGAGCAAACTGTGCCTACATTGCATTCATTGCAACAACGACTGAGGAAAGATGAAATCAACATTCTTTGCAGCAGAACTAGCTTCCGGAAAATATTATCTCAAATGGGTTTTGCATATCGGACCATTAATAAAAGACAAATATTAATGGAATCACAATGACTGCGACGATGACGGTTTGACTACTTAAAGTCTATAAAAAAATACATAGAAAAATACATAGAAAATCGTTCCATTATCTACCTTGATGAAACATGGTTTGATAGATATGAGACGCCAGCAAAAGGATGGGTAGATACATCAAGAAAATGTCAAGCCAAAGTCCTAGCGAACAGGGAAAAAATAATTACAATTTTACGTGCGAGGATGAACGGGTTCCAAATTGTTTACGGTTGTCCTCCAAAAATATTAAACATTCATCTTTAGACTACCATGACGACGCCACAGCAGAACTTTTTGAAGACTGGTTTATAAATAGCCTTTTTCCCAATGTGCCTAAAGAAAGCCTAATGACAGGTGTAACAAAAGGATACTTGAAAGATTCGTGTACTATACGATTATCCATTTTTTACTCGTATTCTTGGATAGCCTCTCTTTTCTGGCTGTTTTTAAGTTACATATGATTCTTTCAAAGCTTTAGCAATTACTCACGGTGACCATTTATTTGTATTTGTAATAAATGCATAATATTTCCTTTGGCTTCTGAATTGCAAAATTAAACGCAGGTAGTGCGAATTACTTTAGCAGCACAACAGGGGTGTGCGAAGTTTTGCTTTCTCGGCATGAAAAAAAGACTTTTTTGCATTGGATCGTGACTGGAGTTGAAAAATGGATATATTTTGAGAATCCAAAACGCAGAAAATCATGGGTTTTCATGAGGGGCTCAACCCAGGCCAAGCATCAACATCGACCGCAACACTCAATGGCTTTGGAAAGAAGACAATGCTGTGTATTTAATGGGCTAAGAAAGGTGTCATGTACCATGAGCTTCTGAAACCAGGTGAAGTAGTTAATAACATCCGCTATCGTCAAAAAATGATTAATTTGATTCATGGATTAGTCGAAAGGCGACCTAACTGGCTAAACATACTGTACAATATTCTAATTTACAAACAGCATTACGAATTATCAAAATGTTCGACTCCTAACGAAGAAGAACTGTAATCATCTGATTCATAAAGCGATTATAATCAATTTCTAATGAAAAATGAAAACAATTATTTATTTGATGATCCAGGATATACAACAGAGCCGCATCTGATTTTGCAGCCTGAACTTAATAATGTAGTTCCAGATTGAAAATTAAGAAAATCAAATTAGTAATGTAAACACTTCCATTAACACATTCTTGTAATGGAAAAGTAATATCAAGGTAAATGGAGCCCCAGTCTACTTGCTGATTATATTAATGGACATGATGGATGGGCATTAATAGCGAAATCCCCAGAAACAAAATTCATGCTTTTAGGGGACCTGGTGGTCTAGCCCCAGTAAATTTAAGGCATTTTTAGGATTTTTTATTTGAAGGTGAAAATAATGAGCGATAATAAAACTTTGTAGGTATATTACAATACTTAAGAAGCATATGAAAACATATTTATAATAAAGAAAAACTATACATAATTATTTTACATATAGCGCTGAAAATGACACCCTAAAAAACTGGACCTGAGTAGCAGGTGTAGTTTTGACTCTTTCACTTATCTGAAAAAAATATATAAAAATTATTAATCTGTATGAGTACTATTTACATTAATCTGTATGAGTACTATTTAGTTTTTTTAGTTAAAGTTAAAATAAAGATTTTTTAGTGGTTCCGGTCATAGCTAGAGGTATACTTAATAACATATTAAAATTTGGGATAATTCGAATGAATTTTTTTTTTACTTCCGCCGTTCTGCAGTTTTAATGTATATTTTTGAAAAAAAATGATATAACAATGTACTTACAGTTATATCAGCTTCATACATTATCCCTTCAGTTCGCTCATTTTCCTCTGCGTCATTCTGGCTTCGTTTTTTTTTTGCAAACTGTTCTGGCCTGTTTAGAGTCGCTAGTGCTATTACGGTCGGTTTTATATACTCGTCGCGCGTCACATTCTCGGGTAACTTACTCTGCCTGTGGACCGATAGTAATGCCCATTACTTCCATTATTTTTAAGATACCTACAAAACCTTCATTGAATGTACAATATGCAGCGACGCCGATCATTTTTTTTTCCGAAAAATTGATGCTTTGACGCAAGTTGCTATTCACAAGAATCAAAACTTTCGTTCGTTGTTGTTTTGAGTGTTACTGCCGAGACATCCTTCTAATAAATCGTCTTCAGTCAATTCTTCATAAATCGGCTTTAATACTTCTTGAGCGTCATCATCTAGAGTAGGTGGATACTCAAAGGTATTCAAAGTATCTTCAGCTTCACTTTTACGCCATTTACACCAAGACTACCCGACAGAATAAGTGTTGCTGATTTTCATCCGTCGAGACTTTATGGTAAAATTCCGCCCATATTTCTTTCTATTTTCAACTAAATCTGGATGTGGACGAATTGTTAAGGTAAGAGGTAATATGTAAAAAGCTCTTGCAATAATCTATTTGTCAATTTTCTGCTCTTGGTTTTGTAATTTTTTGGGCATTTTTTGTTTTTTTTTTATTAGTTTTACTCTTTTCTTGTTTTTCTTCTTTCTCCAATAACTGTTTTTTGGCCTTTTGTAGTTAAGAAAAATAATCGATTTTTTGAAAATTCTAGACCATCGGGTCCCATTACCAGTAATTTATATTTAAATATTCGCTTTATTATTGGAATATTAAATATGCGAATGTTAAATAATATATTCATTTGTTGCAATATCAAATTTCGTAGAGCACTATAAATATGGAGAACAGGCGGATCATCACTGGATTTTACCTATTAGTGTTGACAAGTGTACGGAGTTTCATCGAGTCAGTCTTCATTAGCCATTACAAGACAAGTGCGTTACGCTGCGGACTAATAATTCAACATGTGCCACTGTTGTCGGTTGGTCATAAGGACCGAATACACCAGGATATTCTAAAAGACCACACGAATAGTTTGTATTAGAATCCCCCATTTTGTCGATTTTGTTTTAATTATCTATTTTTATTTTGTAACAGTTAGTTTTTTATAAAGTAAGAATATACGATTAATTTGTCAAGGAAATAATGAAAACAAAACTTATATTGGTCCCGATTGATATTATCTTATCTATGATTTTGGTTCTGTACATCTGACATGTTTTTTGTTTTGCTTTGTCAGGAATACGTTAAGACCTATATTTTTACCGGTTTCTTATTAGAACTTTAACTATTTTAACATTGCTTTGTAAAATAGGTGCTATACGCCATTTTTTAAATATAAATGGAGCATAACTCTACATGTTCAAGTTGCATGAGGATGTTGGCCTATAACAAAATTACAAGAACATTTGCTGATCTCTTGCATTGGTTATAAAGGTAAAATCAAATGTTTTGGTTAATAATTTCCTATAACAAAAACTTATTTCTCAACCATTACAGAAATAAGTCGTTATTCATTTCCCCATGAATCGTTTTATCCTTTGAAGAAAATACCAGGCCTGCATTTCGAATAAAGCCATTCTCAGAACCTGCATCTACTACAATAAATAGTTTTCCTTCAAAGCCTAATTGACGTTTTACACTTTTTACAGAAGTGCCTTGCCAATATTTTCTAGGATTTCCTTTTGAAAATATCCAAGTTTCATCTAGAAAAAACAACTTTACGATATTTTTTTCTAAATTTTCTACATAAATTCTCAAAAATGTTGTACGTTATGGAGCAATTGTCGCTTTTTCAATCAAATTTCTCCTGCAGTTATCCTTTTTGTATTTGAAACCAATAGATAGTAGAACCCTTTGCAAAGAACTATTGCTTATGGACATGATTGATTTTTTCTGCAAGTTCATGACTTAAACTTGATAGCGTGATGTGCTTTTCTAAAAGAGGAAAAATAATAAATACATAATAAGACTAATAATTTAAATAAAAGCTCCTTAAAATAATGTTATCAATTTTGTAAATACTTACTCTCAGAAGACATGCGATAAATAACATATCGTATTTCACATTTGCTGCTATCAGACAAATCAAATGTTTTTGCTTTTTTTCGGGGCCGTGTCTTTTGTGGAGATTTTACATTATTATTTTGAAGTAAATGCTTTCGGATTCTGGTACACGCTGCAGCAAATAAAAGAAAAACAAATAAAACAGATGTCGTAATATATAATATTAAAATATCCTTCATGGCCATAAAATTAAAAACTATACAATATATAATGAAAATATCCTTATTTTATCACTTAAACTGTTCAATTCTTCTATTGGAACCTTTAGTGTGAAATACTAGAATTGAAGAGATTTACCACTAAACACCAAATCACTTTTTTTTTTAACTGCTCGACATACGTTTCGCTAACGTTGTTAGCATCATCAGGAGATGATTTAATCTGATCCTGAGATTAAAAGTTTACATAAACTGCGGTGTAAATGTAGAAAAACACTAATACGATGCAACTTTTATAACCAAACAAACGACAGAAAACGTCAACATTCAACATATATATATATATATATATATATATATATATATATATATATATATATATATATATATATATATATATATATATATATCTGATATGTGGTGACCAATGGAAACTACACACGATATTATACGATATTACACGATATAGCTAAGATAACCGGTTTTGTTGCTCTCTGTTTCTAACTGGTGTTAAATGCACATGGAGTTTTTTGACTTCTTTGGATTGCGTCCAACGTCCATTTATAAGCCATCCGACGAGAAGTCGGCCAAAATATGAGTTGTTTGATTGTGGAGAGGGACTCCCTATTCTTGACGAGAGAGAGTATATATCGGTACCCTGATGAGTCTAACCACCAACAGACGAAACATCCGGGAGTAAACCCCACCCATCCCTCACATTAGAGGACACATGTTTCGTCTGTTAAAACTTAGCCGTCCCACATTTTGAAATTGAGAGTTATTTAAGATTCTCTATAATTTTGAAAATATTTTCAAGGTCATATCTATGCCGGTCAGGGCTATCCCGGAAGTCGCCAGTAACTTCCTTATTTTAAATAGAACACCCGGTATATTATTCCATTTTTGGATTCCCGAGAAAATTTCATGTTGACTTCCATCAGATTTCCCTATTTTTTTTGAATATGTCAATGATACACTGACAATAATCAATTCTCAATGTAAGTATCATTGACATATCAAAAAAAATCTATTTACTTACTATCTTTACATTATTATATACAGATTATTATAAATTAGATTTCCCTATATCTATTTTGAACTGTTTCTTAAATACTTTGATTCTTTTGTAAATTTCTAAAGATCTAAGCTTATTTTCAACACTGCGCTTTTTACCCATTTTAGACTTGAGCTAAGCGCTTCTAGGATAGACGGAAGCACAATAATGATACTTTCGAAATCCACATTGATAATTAGTTTATCGCATACAGGGTGTCTAAAATTTGATAGCTAATTACATTATTTTCAAAGTTAAAAACGTTCTGTCTTTCAAATGTGACACTCTATATCCATTTCCAACGGTTTTCTTATTAATCCATATTTTCTGATATGAACATGAGTGAAACGGCAAAAATTCACTTTAATTAGAACATGAAAACAAAACAGGAATATAGCAAAATTTAGAACGCAATAACAAATGAAAAATATAAAAAAATTGGAACATAATTACAAGAAATAATAAATGAATGTAAAATTCCAATAATTGTTCTATATGACCGCCATTTTGATTCAAATACTGGATAACTCTGTCATATACTCCTAGCGAAACAGACTTCCGAATTTCGCCTGGACTTAGATTAGTGAACGCATCGTGAACTAGGTGCAATAATGTCTCTCTAGTTTTTTTTTGCTTCTCTAAATTTTTCTTTTTTTCTCCAAAATGCGTCCAATAAGGACTTCATATATTGTTTCCTTTATTATTTTTTATATAAATTACTTCGCTTTCTGATATAACTGTTTTCTATGACTACACATTTTGATATGTTGTTCTCTATATTTTCATCCATTATATCAAGCAGTCCCATTATTTCTTATGTGAGGAATTTTTGTAAAATTTTTGTACAACTTCGCTTCATATTCAATCCTAACTATTTTTTTCTTCTGTCATTTCATGTCGAATCTATCTTACTTGTTTTTCTTCTATTATGGTTTCTTCTACCTACATTTGTTTTGTTAACAGATTTTTGGTAAGATCTTATTCTTCACTTTATTATCTTTTGTTTCTCTCTTTCTGATAAATTGTTTCTCTTTCTCTTTCATTTATAGTCTATATCTCTGATTTAGTAGTCAGAATGTGAATAACTACTTTCACTATATGACATTTTTTTACCAAACTGTTGTTCCTTATTTCATTCAATCGTCTCCCTAATTATCTCATCAATTCCCACTATATTAAAGTAAACATGGGCCACGACAGACATTGTACTGCTGTGAGAGCTGCTGTCGGGAGCAACAAAATGACATAAGAGATTAGATTGTGACCAACCCTTGTTTCCAAAGCCATCTCTTAATTATATTAAGAAGTTTTAACGGCCATACTGGGTAAACTTTCGGACGAGCGTTTTACTAACCATGTTAGTGAATTATAAGTTGAAAAAATACTGCATATTCAAAAATATAAATTTGCGTGTTAGAGAAAATCTGTGAGTGATAGAAAAAATGTGTTTACAGATTTGTTTTCAGCATATCATATTACAGCATAAACCACCAAACATTTCTATATAACAAATACTGCTTTATCAGTGTAATTTCCAACACTATCATTCTTTTTAACAGGACACCAATAAAAGGTGTATGTTCTTTAAAAAGCAAATACTGACATCAATAAGTAGTAAACATTTTTCCATTAAAAATATCAAATATCTTCAAGTATCATAAAAAAACCTCCAGAAAGCATTTTAGATTTTTTATCCGCTATTTCGTGTACTCCACTAGCATAGTCCTTAACAACGTTCAAGATATTTGGTTGAGACCGCATAAGAGAAAGGCCCTAGATATCCATCGAGTATTCTTGGGAGCGGCACTTCGTCGTAGCTCTTGAACAGTTTAACCGCGTTTCTGGAACGGCGCATAAAAAAACTGTGAAGTGGAATATAACAATAGATGGAAATCCTTACCGAGTATTAAATTTTAGCATTCTTTTTGTTTTAAACGGTGAAAGTAAACGCGAAAATTTTGTTGTAAAGTGGTGATGCTATAAATTCACATTGTACCGTTTATTTTATTAAAAAAGTTTTAAGTTCAATTGGTCAAAATGTGGACTAGGGATATTTGGAAAATTTCCGTTCTAATTTTTTAAACAGTTTCACTTCAAAACAAGGGTATATTATATATATATATATATATATAAACATTTTGTTGACTACTTGACTGGGGACGGGCCCCACCCATCCTCTCAATTGGAGGGCACATGTTTCGTCTCTTGATATTTAGACTCTTCAGGGCACCGACATGTGCCCTCTCGTCAAAAATAAGAAGATCCCATCCACAGCCAACAACCCATACCTTTCCCCGACTTTCCGTCGGATATTGTATATATGCAGTATTAGAATTCTTTGGACTATATATATATATATCATCATCATCATCATCATCAGCCTGTATCGATCCCCTGCAGGATGAAGGCCTTTTCAGCATGCTTCCAACTGTCATGGTCCTGGGCTTTCCTCTGCCACTCGGGTCCAATATACTTAACGATGTCATCAATCCATCGTGCTTTCGGTCTTCTTCGCGGATGTTTGCGATCAAGCGGTATCCACTCCAGGATTTCCTTGGTCCATCTGTCGTCCCATCGTCTCGCTATATGGCCTGCTCATCTCCATTTCAATTGCTTTACTCTTCTAATGATGTCACAGATTTTTGTTTGTTCCCTGATCCATGCGCAGGACTTTCTGTCTCGTCTTGTAATGCCAAGCATACATCTTTCCATTTCCGTCTGTGCCACGCGAAGTTTTTGAATTGATTGCGATGTGAGTGTCCAGGTTTCACTTCCGTATGTCATAACGGGTAGAACGCATTGATCGAAGACCTTTCTTTTCAGGCAAAGTGGGAGTCAGCTCTTAAATACTAAGTTGAGCCTACCAAATGCCTGCCAGCCACATTTAACACGCTGTTCCACTTCCCGGGCGGTATTCCCCTCCATTGAAATCCTCTGCCTAAGATATATAAAGCTGTCCACAATCTCCAAATCCCTTCCTAAAACTGAAATTATTTTCTGTCCCAAGCGAAGTTATTGAACATAATCTGACTCTTTTTCAGGTTTATTTTCAAGCCAAATGGTTCGCCAGCCCTTTGCAGTTCTTATATGCGCCTTTGCTGCTCCGCTGGGTCTTGTGAAATGAGAATAATATCATCTGCAAATCTAAGATGGTTTAAGTTTGCATTACTGATCTTTACACCATCCTGCTTCCAATCCAGTTTACGGAATACTTCTACTAGGCCAGCCGAGAAAAGAATAGGCGATATTGCGTCATCCTGCCGTATACCTCGTTCTACATTAATTCCCACTTCAAGATCATCAAGGTGAATTGTGGCTGTAGCTCCATCATATATCTATTCTAATAGGTTTACATAGGCTCTCTCTACACCTTGGCTAAGCAGTGCATCCATTATCGCATGTTTTGAGATGGAATCAAATGCTTTTTCGGAGTCGATAAAACCCAAGCTATTATATCCATATTTCTATGACCTGCTGTACAACCTGGATGTAATCCATTATACTGAATCCACTTAAGAATCCTGATTGTTCTCTGGGTTGTGCGTCATTAATTTTTTTTAATATTCTTTTAGAAATTATCTTAGTGAAGACTTTGTACATTACTGATAGGAGGCTTATTGGACGGCAGTTCTTTAAATCTTCCTGTGCTCCTTTTTTATGTAAAAGGACCACTTTTCCATTAGTCAGGTACTTTTTGTTCTTTGAGGCAATTTGAGTATAATTTTGCTGTGTTTTATGTAACGTCCGCCCACCAGCTTTAGCATTTCGACAGTTACACTGTCCTTTCCTGGAGCCTTGCCATTTTTCATCGATTCTATAGCATTTGTTACTTCCTCCACTAGGATATCTGGCATTTGTTCTTCAGTGGGTATTGTTGTCTTTGATTGGTTCTGATCTTCATATAACTGGGAATAAAACTTTTCTGACAATCTCTAACATTTGGGTACGCGCCCTGCACACTGTGCCATCCTCACGTTTTAAAGCCTATATTTGCGTTCTTTTGTTTCTCAGCTTCTGTTTAGCTTTGTTAATTCCTTTGTTTTCTTCCAGGGTTTTTTGCACTAGCTGCATATTGAATCGGCGCGTGTCCACTAACGTGTGATACGTTTTCTTATAGTTTTGCAGAGCTCAGTATACTCGACCCTGCCAAAAGGATTAACTTCATTATTCATTGCTCGCCGGTTCTTTATTAAATCAATGGTTTCACTGGACTTCTTCACTTCACTCTTCAGATTCTTCACCTCAATAAATGCGCCCCAATTTGGTAGATACATAATACCTCTCATAATACATAATACCTCCCAAAAATGAAATAACTAGAAATCATACATAATTAATAACATAACACAAGAGTTTCTTAAAAAGATATATCATAAATGAAGCAATAATTTCTTAATTGGAAATTAAACAGTCAAAAAAAGTAAGGTTTTGTTGCAGCTAAAGCATCTGCAGCAACTATGTATTTTGTTGCAATAGCGTGCTCACTAAATTCATAAATTGAGGGTTTCCATTGGCACCACCATTAGCCGAAGAGTTCACAATGTTTTCAAAGTCTTCCTCACTAATCACACCTTTCCTTTGGGCGGAATCGTTTTCAGAAGCCATTTTTCGAATTATAGTGTGGATCTTCAACCTCAAAATTTTAATTTCTACTTTTCATAAAAAAACGCGCACGATTTTTTCCCGTTAACTAATTTTTTCCCGCTAACTAACAAATTCATCCTTAATCCCACTGAAGTTGTAAGGAGGGTTTCATTATTAATATTTAATTATTAATATATTAATATATATATATATATATATATATATATATATATATATATATATATATATATATATATATATATATATATATATTAATAATTAATTATTTATATCATTATCATCAGCCATTGTCGATCCACTGCAGGATGAAGGTTTCCCCAGCATGCTTCCAACTCGCGCGGTCCTGAGTATACTTGGTCCAATATACTTGACGATGTCATCCGTCCATAGTGTTTTCGGTCTTCTCCGTAGGCGTTTATGATCAAGCAGTATCCATTCCAGAATTGCTTTGGTTCATCACCCTTCCAATGATGTCACAAGCCCTCGTTTGTTCTCTGATCTATATGCAGGTCTTTCTGTCCCGCTTTGTAATACCAAGCATACACCTTTCCATTCCCCTCTGTGCTACCCGAGGCTTTTGAACTGATTGTGATGTGAGTGTCCATGTTTCATTGCCGTATGTCAAAACAGGTAGAACGCAGTGATCAAAGGCCGTTCTCTTCAGACACAGTGGTAGTTGGCTCTTAAACACTAGATTAGGCCTGCCAAATGCCTGCAAGCAACACTTAACATGCCGTTCACCTTCCATTGAAATCCCTTGCCCAAGATATATGTAGTAGTCCGCAAACTCCAAATTGCCTCCTAAAAATTTGGAGTTTGGCAAATTTGTTGAACATAACCTGACTCTTTTTTAGGTTTATTTTGACACCAAATGGTTCTCCTACCCTTTGTAGTTATTTTATGTGTTTTGTAGCTCACTTGAGTCTTGTGAGAGGAGAACAATATGATCTGCGAATCTAATTACCATTGATTTTTATTCCCTCCTGTTCCCAATCAAGACTACGGAATACCTCTCCTAGGCAGGCTGAGAAAATAACAGGCGATATTGAGTCACTTTGCCGTACATTGTACTTGCCGTTGATTTTGAGTTCAAGGTCACCCATGTGCACTGTAGCTTCCTCATACATGGATCGCAGTAGGTTCACTTAGGTTCTGTCTATCCCCTGGTTAGGCAATGCATCTATTATGGTTTGCGTTGTTATTGAGTCAAAGGTCTTTTCATAGCCAATAAAAGCCAAGCACAGATGCATGGTGTGGTGGATTCATTGCACCTTTCTATGGCCTGTTGGACAACCTGGATATGATCCATTGTATTGAATCCTCTTCTGAATCCTGCCTGCTCTCTTGGTTGTGCGTCATTCAGTGTCCTTAATATTCTTTTCGATATTATCTTGGTGAAAACTTAGTACATTACTGATAGGAGGCTTATTGGGCGGTAGTTTTTTAAATTTTTATGTGTTCCTTTCTTATGAAGAAGAATCACTTTAGAATTCTTCCATAAACGGGGTATTTTTGAGGCATTTTGAGTACACTTTTGCCAGAATTTTATGTTAAGTTCGACCACCTGCTGTTAACATTTCAACCGTTACATTGTCCTTTCCTGGAGCCTTTCCATTCTTCATCGCTTCTATGGCATTTGTCACTTCATCCAACAGGATATCTGGCATTTGCTCCTCCGTGGGCATTGCTTTCTTTGACTGGTTCTGATTTTCATATAACTTGGAATAAAATCTTCTGATGACCTCTAACATTTCCGTTCGCTCCCTACATACTGTGCCATCCTCACGCATTAAGGCAAACATTTGTGTCCTCTTATTTATCAGCTTGTGTTTAATCCCTCGTTTTCTTCTAGTGTTTTTTGCACCAACTGCATGTTGAATCGACGCGTTTCCTCTCGAATACATTTTTTTATAGTTTTGCAAAGCTCAACGTTCTCGACCCTGCCAAAAGGACTGCCTGCATTCTTCATTTTCCACCGTTTCTTCATTAAATCCATGGTCTCATTCGAGATTTTTGACTGTTTAAAACTTTTTTCTGCTGGTGCTATTATAGCAGCCGCTTCAAGCACATTGTCAATGATTCTTTCGTCGATGTCGATGATCTGTTATTTCCAACTCTTCTGGGTCTTGCACAGCAAAGCGGTTCTACAAAGCAATCTCAAAATCGCTGCCCCCCTGCTGTAGCTTCTCAGAATTCACTTTGCCCTTCTTCGATCTTACCATTGTAACTTGTACGGTCTCTTCGACAGTTTATTCTAACCTTTGCTCGTACCATTTTATTGATATTTTTCTTGTAGAACGAGTTGATAATGTACAGTTCTTGCCCTTCAGCAAAATCAACAAGTCTGTCACCTCTATTGTCTCACTCACCACATCCATATGGGACAGCTGCAGTTTCATCAGTTTTTGTTTTTCCAATTCTAGCATTAAAATCACCCAATCAAGATTTTGTACCTGCATTTCTCGTTGTCTAAAAGCTGGGTGACATCATCATAAAATATCTCAATTTCATCATCACCATAGCTTATAGTTGGTGCATAAGCTTGGATGATTTGAAGCTTAAACTTTTTATTCAGCTGAATGACGCATTGAGCTAGTCGGTCAGATATACTTTCAAATTTTATGACACTATCTTTTATATTATATATATATATATATATATATATATATATATATATATATATATATATATATATATATATATATATATATATATATATATATATATTAGGGGAAACTATTTGAAACGAAAAATTTTTGAACTATATTTCACTTAGGTGAAACAGATCATGCTACGAACTCTCTCCGTTGGATGGCGCTGACTGATACGATTAGCCTCGTCTTACTAGAAAATTTGGAATCAACAATCTAACGATCTAATGGTTCCTTCCCAACTTACAAAATTGGAGTGGCATGACCCATTCTATAGGCGGTCATGAAGTGAAATCACCAAACTTTTTGGCATTTCTCGTCCTTCATCCACCCGAGGTTATTTTATAAAAAAAAACGAAACTGCACATCGGGAAGATAGGACAAGGTTTCCGTGTCTAGGTCGTTTTAAAAACCATTTATTCCTAGAGGGGATGTTGTCTTTAGATATTATTTAATTTATCTCATTCGCCAATGACACTGAAGGCGTTGCGGGTTTTCAACACTAGAAATACTTACGGTACGTGATACTTGATTCATTAAATCCAATATCCAAATCCAATATCTGGAGTTTGGGTCTGCGATATCTTCTGCTACACCGTTCTACAATTTCCTCCGGACCGTCATTCGCCGTAGTTCTTGATTGTGGTGGTCGGCTATCTTCAGGAAGGCTTTTTCTGTCTTCTTTTGGATATCCTACCTAATGGGAGCCCATCTCATCTCTCTGTAAAAACACCATGGAAGAAAGATCAAGATTTTGTAGTGACCAACATTTATGGAAACTTTAACCGAATTACGGGGTTAAGAATCTCAGGTGACGATCAGATGCAACGTGTGGTTCCTTCAGCTGCTCAGATGTTGGCACGAGCCCAATTGTGGAGGTTATAAGACCAAAAATTGATGTGGGAAGAGACTGTTAACATTCCAGCCGAGATGAAAGAAACCAACAATGTACCCACGTAGAATATGGGAAACAAATGATCGATACCTTCTTGATAATTGAGTATAATGGGAAGTAACCTTTTTCAATAAGTACGAAATGTTATAAAAACATCTATTTCACCATAATAAATTATCAGAATCCGCCACAATATTTTAGCATCACATCATAGCTATTAGCATACCATTCTCTCGATCATAACTTTAAAGCAGACATTGAAGGAGATATATGCAATATTTTTTAATTTTTGTTTACTTGACACAACTATTCCAATCAATGTAATCAAATAGCTTAGAAAAATAAAATAAATTTTCCACCTGAACTGGCTCTCTGAAAGCACAAAGCTTTCTTACAAAACGAGAGCTTTTGTTGTCGAGAAACATGTCGCAACTAAACCAATATCGTCCAATTTTGTTGCTTCGAAAGGTTCGAGCTTAGGTATTTGTTAACAAGTTATTGAGCAAATAAATCAAATGAAACTTCTGCGGAATAATCTTCAAAAGGCTCTAAAAAAACAATGATGTAACTATAAAAGTTCTATTCGATTATATTTATTGGATGTCTTAATACTTACAGCTTTCGTAGAACGGTTATTGTTTTTTGTGTAACCACAAAACTTCTGATAAAAACCGTCTGGAAAACTATGGATATTAAACAAGAGAGATATACAGTTTTTTAAAATCTACATTTAATTTCCGATGTATTTTTTTCAAATGCATTTATTTCAACAAGAAAGTGATAATGTCCCTCAATTTCTTTCCTTTTCCAACCGATATTTCGACCGAAAATGAAAGCCTAACAATAAATCTGGTGCATAAACCAGGTACTGAAGAGTTTTCCATTCCAGTTCTAACAATGCTTCTTTCTCGGGCCTCGATATTTTTTATTGTATTTCGTGTTCTTGTGGAAACCCATGGGTTCCCGATAAAAAATATTGCAAAGTTATTAATCACCAATCGAAAAGCTATGATAAAAATTTACATTTTAAGCAAATATGTGTAAAAGCATATTTGAAAATATTAATTGGGTTTTTCAGTAAAAAATAAATATCGATTTTTAGTTTATTTTTAAACTTGATCATAAATAATATTGATAATCGATGCGAAAAACTTTCTTTTTACAATTATTACACATGTTTGTGACGTCATTACGGTTAAGTGTTTTAACATCAGTACTGTCAATGGCTTCTATTTGTATATATACTGTCAAAATTATTGTTGGAAGTGCAAAATAAAATATTATTGGTTACTAATTTAGTGCAGTAACGTGCGACAAAGGGTTCATAAAGGCTAATTCTGATAATATACCTGCTGTGGATATTTTTATGGTCATAGATTTATTATATTAAATTATATTTTCATTATAATAACTTGATGTTAACTTATAAAAAGGACATTAATTAAATTTGTTTTTTAAACGTAATTGTAATTAATTTATTTTGAATAAATATTAATAAATTTATGTTGATATTATAGATTGCAATGATAACAATAATCTGTAAAAGGCAACATATGATTGATAACTGATAAAATCAAACTCTGGTATTCTTCCAATGATGCATTCTATATGAATACGCAGAGCAGAAATTCGTTTGCCTTCTAAAACCTTAGATTATGATAATTTTATACCAGATCTAACGGAAGGCGGTTTCATTAATTCTATATTTTTATAATCAAGAAGTGAAAAAATGTTTTTGAATACACTGATAAACTTACATAGTAAAACTTTCCCCAACGAGGATAATATGAATAATATATTACAGCAGATTATAATATGTAAACATTAATAATCAGTTCAGAATAAAAACAATCACTACCTAAAATGATATAGAATACTTTTAAAACCACGCCGATTCTTCAAACCACCACACTAACTCTATTAAGGTGCTGCCTATAATGTATGACTAGCTAGAGATTTCCCAAATAAAAGAAGGCTCCTAACCCAAATTTCTGTACTCTTCGACCATCTACAAATGAGATTACTAAAACTTTCATAAGTATAAGACTTTTCAAATACGATTATCTTCCAAACTGGTAGTTGAATTTTATTCTTGTCTATTCGCGCTTTCTTGAATATTATTATTCTTCATATACAAAATAGACGATCCTGTAGGGCTTTCTCATTGTTACTACCCTCATTTGTGTTGCTACATGTAGATTCCTACAAATTTGGCACATTCATTTGTTTTCCCTACATGAATTAAATAATACAAATAAAAATTGTAAAAACCAATGCCTTGTGCAATTGTGACAACTACTGTACTCCAGAAGACATTGTTTTGGGAAGGTATTTGCCTCTTCAATCCTTTGTCCGCCTACAAAGGGAGCATTCCTAATTTGCCTGTGTTTAATAAACTGCTAAATTATTATTTGAAGCAATAGAGCGTTTTATCATTTAAAATGTGTTAATTATTGACTTTTCATTGTATTTTCTTTTGTTACGATTACTTAGAATTGTTCTTACTTTTATTTCTCTTTGTATATCACCTTTGTTTTGTTACTATTAGCAGAATATGCTAAATAAATGTGTATTTATTTTACACCCAATATATTTTTAAATTTCGTAACCCCCCAAAGGACTTTTCAGCCGCTTCACTAGGTTTTGTAGTAACTATGATTCTGGAGTGATTCTTTTGTAATGGTATACCCTCATCTAAAATATGACACCGAATTTGAATAACTTTTTAATATAAAAGAAATAATTTAATTTATTTATTCGCTTTAGTTTAGTCGCTTTCCTAAAACGTCTATACATTTTTGAATATATTTCCATCTCAAACCATTTGTGTTTGCTTTTTTAATAACGCATAATAGTTGGCTGGTGACAAAGAACGAATATTACGAAAAGGCCGTAGTTTATGAAATATTTTCCAGATTCTCATTCGCGTTGAAGACAACATTAAACATTTATTAAAATGCCTCATAATCCGCAAAATTGTTTGTTCATAAAATAATAATTTATCTATTCTCGTAAAATTTTATAACGCTTTATACGTAAAGCTCGGCGTGCATAGAATTCTAAAATTTTAACGAACTAATTAAAGTCAGAGACATGTTTTTAAAGGCTTCGTTTCGGCCATTAGTTTTACTTCGGTCATTTCGCCCATAGCAGCAAAATATTTCGAATAGAGAACTTGTATTTAATCGGTCAAAATACATTAATTGACTAGATAGAAATAAAAATATTTTTCAGGGCGCACTTTCGGAATTTCTTGTAAAATATTAGACATTTTTCTTTTATTTGTATTGATGGAAATAAAAATAATCTCGTGGTGCAATGTCAGGATTATACAGGGTCCGAAATGTACGGACCAAACTTTACCAGCTTATTCCGCGGCTAAAAATAATGGTACTTTGTCATATAAATCTTAGTCGAATAATGCGCCGTAAACGAGCTCCGCCCCTCCAAATGGGGCATCCTGCAAACGGTTTATTTCCGATTATTTTCGAAACCGTTAAAAATAAAATTATGAAATTTGGTGAGTGTTGTAAACTTTGGACGCCGAAAGGAACTATGTATTTGAAATTTAAAAATTTCAATTAGGGGCGTAAAATAATTGGGGATCAAAGGTAATAATTGTCAATTTTTTAAAATTTTCATTTAAGATAATAAAGGCCCTGACTTTTTATATACTCTTGATCCGCATAATAAACGCTTTATAGTGTTGCTCACGAAAAGTTTAAAAACGATTCACTCGAAACGGTGCATTTTCGAGTAAATCGTTTTAAGACTTTTCGTGAGCGCATCCAAATAAAAAAAGGGGATTTTAAGAAAATGTTATAACATAAAAATAAAATTATTATACAAATTATAATTTCGATTTGATTTATTCGGAAAATATTATAATTTTATTGTAAATATTTGGAAATATTTGTGAAAAACCGTCATCAAGATGCCTCATTTCGAGGGGCTCCCTAAGGATTATTCGTTTAAGATTTATATGACAAAGCACCATTAGTTCTCTATTAAACTATTAGTCTATATTAAACCAGCTAAGTTCGAGTAAGTTTTCAGAAATGCATAAAGATGTATATTTTCCATCATTGTCGTTTAAACGTGTGAATCACGCCGATTATTTATTGCATTTAATGACATAGGAACATATTTTATTAAAATTTTCAAAATTTCGTTCACAATACAAGAAGCTGACTGGAAAGCAACACACAATCACACAAAACAATTTATGATATTATAAATACCATTTTAAATGATTATTCCCTTTCATTTTCGATTGTATAAAAAGAAGGCTGCTGAATTTAATCGTGGTATTGTATTCGTTGAAAGTGATGAGCGATCAGAATGTCCAAAAGCCGCTACGATAAACAAAATCCTTAATGCATTGAAAAGTTGCCAAAAAGTGGATCATGGAGAATATTAAAAATATTCAGAAACAACGAGAATGCATCCATGCTCCACGTAATAATTTCTCTTTTATTCAGCCGCCCCCCAAACGTCAACAATTATCTCCTGAGATCGGTTTCTGGGCTTAAGCAGTCACCAGTTGGACTCGAGCTTAACGAGAATTTGGACGCGGTCCAAAGAATTCTAACATTGCATATATACGCCGTCCGACGGGAAGTCGACGAAAGTATGGGTTATTGACTGTGGATAGGGACCCCCTATTCTTGATGAAAGGGTACTCCAATTGCAGGGATGGGTGGTGCCCGTTCCCGGTCAAGCAATCAGTAAAATGCTCATTTAGGTGGAGACGCAGGTGTTCCACATGAGATTGCGGTTATACATACATACATACATATATATATATATATATATATATATATATATATATATATATATATATATATATATATATATATATATAAATATATATATATATATATAAAAGTATCATTCATGTAGTTTCTAAGTGGGTTAAAGAAGTACTTCGAAATTCCAGTAATAATAAAACTATATTTCAGGCTTCTTATTAGTGACACACCTGCCATTACTAGGATTACTTATTAGCAACGAGAGCAATAGTTGAACGTGTACAAATAACGATTATTTACTATCGATTAAACCAAGTCAAAGTATTCCATAAACCGTTGGTTTGTTCTTAAACTGTTATCCCGAAAAGTCTGCTGATTCATCAGAGGCTACCGTAGAAAATATTTTAAAGGGCTCTAGGGGGTTTTCAGTTTGATTACTGGCATGCCGGAGGAGAGGAGTGACTCCCTATTTGGTTTTATTATGTTACAAGGTGTATTTCTGTCAAATGCAGGTCAACCCCAATATGATCGAGACGAAAGTTTTCAGCACAAAACGTCTCTTACGTAAAGCAAAATTGCTGGTAGAAAAGGATCCCAACACCTAAGTTCCAAAAAACAATTTTTAGTGAATTGTAATATGATATAGTACTTAAAATAGTGACGCCAAATTCACCATTCTATATTTAAAGTATATCATAGTTCAAACGATTGTATATATCATAATTTCAAGCAGAGTGTGCATCAAGATTTTTAAAAATATAGCCAAATAAGGCTGGGTAAAGGGGGTTAAAGCGATAAAAATCAGGAGGTAATTATAAAAATAGATGACTTCGGATTATTGTTTATGGGAATTTTTGAAGCAAAAGTTTGCGTAAATAAGTCCCAAGCCAAGTCGAGTGGATGATAATGGTTTACATTTAGTTGAAATAATTCCCAAAAATTAATTAACATACATTTTAAGTACATTTAAAAGTTATAAATAATTCAAATAGAAAAGAGACTTTTTCCATCCGTTATTGACATAGAAACCTATAAAAGTTTAACAATGACTATTAAAATAAAAATAATATTCAGGTATTTTCGCCACAGGCTTTGAAATAGGACTAATGAAGAAAATTGATTTGAAGAAGACAAATCTGAACCATCGTTATTCTCATCTGACGGAAATAACAGATGGAATACTTTCTAAAGACGTTTTGCGAATATTTTCGCTTTTTTTATCCATTTTCATCCAGTCTCCATCTGTTTTTTACATGGATGGATCTGTTCACTTGATTATTACAGATTCCTAGTCACTTTCCATCGGGCGTAATTGCAGTTTTCATTGATTGATTGAAACAGATTGAAGAGATCCAGGAATGTCATAGAAAACACTAGACCTTTCATAATTAAAAAAATAATTAAAGTAGTCACCTGGCAATTCAATAAATATAGAACAAACGAGGTTTCAACTTTTTAATACTCATAACACTTTGCTCAGGTTTGGAAAGAAAAGATAATCAGTGGTAGCCAGAATATGCTGCATGGGGATCT
>JARFXV010002363.1:27500-29973 GCA_031761425.1 Cosmopolites sordidus | reverse complement strand
CGGAAAATATAGAAGAGAGAGAGAGGAAAAGAGAGCGTTGGGATTACCGAAATACGGATTGGGATAAGTTTAGAGAGAAAATTGAAGAAATAGAAACGAGATTTGAGGGTATAGCAGACGAGGAACAGTTGGAAGAGGCAATCAGCAATTACCAGGAGGCGATTAGGAAAGTTTGTCAAAGAACTATGAAAAAGAAGAGAATAATTATTAAGAACGGAAATGAATGGTGGGATGGTGAATGCGGCCAGCAAAAGAGGAAAATAAGAAGATTAATAAAAATAATGACGTCAAAAATAACAATAGACCAGCACGATAGAGAGGAATATAAGAAAGAAAGAAAGAGATACAAAGAAATGGTAAAGACAAAGAAAAATCGGTATGAGGAAAGAATGATTGATGAACTGACCGAAAGCGAACCGTGGAATAGAGTCTGGGAAGTGTTCAAAAAATTTGGAATTAAACAAGGAAAGAGAAAGCAAGGAAATCAGGAAGAAGACGTTATAGAGAGAGAAAAAATCATGAAATACCACCCAGCATCCGACGAAAAAGAGATAGAGGAATATAATGAAATAGCGATTAGGATAAAGGAGAATAAATGGGAGCGAGACGAAGTGGGAAGGGAAAGAATAAAGATGGAAGAGCTAAACGATGTCATTATGGACCTAAAAAAGAATAAGGCCATGGGGAAAGATAAAATCCCTAATGAAGCGATAAGAAAAATATCGGAAAGAAGTAAGGAGACGATACTGGAAATGTACAATAAGTGTTGGGAAATGGGATACTTCCCAAAGTGCTGGAAGATAGCAAAAATTTGCTGGCTGCCGAAAAAGGGAAAAGGGGAAAGGCCGATTAGCCTCTTACCAACGCTTGGAAAGATTCTAGATAACATAGTGAACAGAAGATTAAGAGCAGTATGTGAAGCGAATGAGAAAATTGACAAAAAGCAGTATGGATTCAGAAAAGGAATAAGAACGTTGGATGCAATAGAAAAGGTGGTCGAGAAAATTAATGAATTCAAGGAAGAAGGGAATCACGTGCTGGTGGTGGCTCTAGACTTGGAAAACGCTTTCAACATGGCCACGAAAGTGGAAGTGTTGGAAGAACTAATGAAAGTAAGAATGAATGAAAGGATAGTAAAAATAATAGACAGCTTTATGAGTGAAAGGAAAGTGAATAGCAATGGGGTAGAAGTGGAAATTGATAAAGGGTGTCCGCAGGGGTCGTGTTTGGGGCCAACATTGTGGCTACTGAACATGAACGGATGGTTTAGAAGAATGAATGAAAAGATGAGAGCAGATGAGGAACGGATGGAAGAAAAAGGGTGGGTGCAGGCGTTTGCGGACGATCAGCTAATAATATTGAGTGGTATATCGGTGAAGAAAATAGAGAAAAAATGGGAAGAATATTGGAGTGAATGTAGAGAATGGGCGAGGTCGGCGAGGGTAAAGTACAATACAGGAAAGACCGAGATGATGTTTGTATGGAAAAAAAAGAAAATTAGAACGCCAGTGGTAAGAATGGGGGAAGACAGGCTTGTAGCGGGGAATAAAATAAAATATTTGGGGATAACTTTGGACAGGGGGTTCCTGTATCTGGACCACGTGAAAGAGGTTAGAGAGAAATTAGGAAAAGTGATTGTAAGAATGAATGGAATGTTGAGGAGGAGGTTGGGGAAAGAAGCCAGAGAAGTGATGAAAAGAATTTATGAGCGAGTAGTAAGGCCGGCGGTGTTGTATGGTGCAGAAATTTGGGGCGGAAAAGCCAGCGACGAAAGAATTAAGAAGGCTTTAAATGCAGTACAGAGAAGGGTCTTGAAGATGATTGTGCAATCGTACAATACGACACCGACGGAGGCATTGGCGGTAGTGACTGGTACTCCTCCTCTGCACATAGAAGCGCAAGTGTGGGCGAAAGTTTGGTGTGAGAACAGAGAGCAAGAGCGAAAAGCAAGGGTCGATTGGAAAAAGCACAGATGGCCGTGGGAAGTAATAGGGAATGAGGAAATGAGCGAAGAATGTATGAGAGAAGCAGTGCGAATATGGGTGGATGGATCGACCAAGGATGAAAAAGGAGGAATCGGACTGATAATGAATGAGAATGGAAGGGTACAGGAGAAAAAATGGAGAGTGAGTGATGGACTAAGCTCGAGAGAATGTGAATATCAGGCCGTGAAGAAAGGGTTAGAATGGATGGGAAACACAGGGAAAAAGGACGGAATAATAATAACGGATAGTAGAGAAGTGATTGGGGAAATTGAGAAGAGGAACGGAATAGGGAAAGAATCAGGAGAGTTACAATACCTAATAGTGAAAATGCAGAGAGAAGGAAAGAATGTTAGAGTGGAATGGAAACCAAGAAATAGTGAAATTGAGATGATGAGAGTAGACAAGTTGGCAAGCGAAGCCAGAAGAAATGAGCGAGTGGACGAAGAATGCGGAAAGAGATGGAGGAGAGAAAGTATGAGGAAAAAGAG
>JARFXV010002363.1:0-22500 GCA_031761425.1 Cosmopolites sordidus | reverse complement strand
GTGACACGTTTGGCATGAATGGCACACAGATTTGTATCTTCGAAAAGACCGACCAGATAGGCTTCGCTAGCTTCTTGTAAAGCCATGACTGCAGAACTCTGGAAGCGTAAATCCGTTTTGAAATCTTGTGCGATCTCACGTACCAAACGTTGGAAGGGTAATTTTCTGATCAACAGTTCGGTGCTCTTCTGGTAACGACGGATTTCTCGCAGGGCGACGGTACCTGGCCTGTAACGGTGAGGTTTCTTCACCCCGCCGGTTGCGGGGGCACTCTTTCTTGCCGCCTTGGTCGCCAATTGTTTCCTAGGAGCTTTGCCACCGGTCGATTTGCGTGCGGTTTGCTTCGTACGGGCCATCTCTTCTCGGACTATTACAATTACAGACGGACGTATAAGAACACAACGGTTAAATCACAGAGGTCGACAACGACACGCCCCAGCCGAATGACAATTAAAAAAAATCTCTCGAATTTGTTATACCCTCTCCTACGTTGCAGGCCATTGGCCCGGTAACGAACGATGGGCGGGGCCTCCCCGGAAACCCATATATAAGTTTAAGAAATTAAATGTGTTTCGTTGATTCGACGCGAAGACCGTTTGACTAACAAGTATTTGAGAAAAAAAAAAAAAATGACCGGAAGAGGCAAAGGCGGAAAGGGTTTGGGAAAAGGAGGCGCCAAACGTCATCGTAAAGTGCTACGTGATAATATTCAAGGCATCACCAAACCCGCCATTCGAAGATTAGCCCGACGTGGTGGCGTCAAACGTATATCGGGTTTGATATACGAAGAAACCAGAGGTGTATTGAAAGTGTTCCTCGAGAACGTTATCAGGGATGCCGTAACATATACGGAACACGCCAAGAGGAAAACGGTCACCGCCATGGATGTGGTGTATGCCTTGAAACGTCAAGGACGTACTCTCTACGGTTTCGGCGGTTAAGTTGCAGATAAATTATTTGACGTTTTAAAATATCTAAAAAACGAAATCCAGACACAAAAAAAAAAACGGTTCTTTTCAGGACCACAAAATAACATTCTAAATTATAAAAAAAAATAGAGAGAGAACATTGTCGATAACGAAAGTGGAATTCACTTCGTTAATTGCCCGAGAGTCCATAAAACGACAATTAAAAAAAAAAAAAATAAATAACATAGACAGACATGGAGATTATGGACAACCAAGGTGGAATATCTCCCGTTAATCGGTGGAGAGTCGTTACAATAAACGTGCTTAAAATTAATTGAGGTGACATCGGTGAGAATACGACTGGACTTGGTTCACATACGTTTATTTTTACGTATTTAATCGAAATGATCGGATCGAATAATTCATGTAGCTACTGATAAGTACGGACGCCGTTTTCGCCCAAGAATCGCCATCGAGAGAACTTTCTAGCCTAACTTCTCCAATCGTTGCGATTACGGATATGTCTTTCTTTTAAATGTGCGTTCGATCTCCAGTACGTTTGATAATTGATCCTATCTTATCCGCCAATAATAAACATATTGAAATGTATTATAACGGTACGATAGTTAGCAAGGTGGTGGCCAAGACGAAGGATAAGAACGAGACTAGATTCCCTTCGATGGGAGAGAAGATCGATGGCAGGTCGCCGAAAATAGTTTTTTTTTTCCAGTAAGGTTATCTATTGCTCTACGAATCCGTGTACTTAATCGACCGGTGATATATTGGAGGTATTGGCATCGACGGGGCTATATCTTATTTATCCCATATTTATCCGAAATAATCGAAGCACATAAAATGTTTCTCTTGAAATGTCGAAATCGTAGGTTTGTCGTGGATCTTTTAATTTGATCTTGTCGACAGATCGACACGAACCGAACAGCTGCTGTATCCTGAAGGTAATGACAACGAGTCTGAATGAATTTTGTAATCTGGAATATGGCATTTATTAACGAAAAATACAAAATTAAAAAAATGTTCCAACCTCGTTAAAGGTCTCGGCTAAGCCGGAAAACGGAGCAGTGTCTACGCGTAGACGTTCAGTCCTCCGTTCGCCCCTTCGGGTAAGATAGGCCATCTGTAGGTACAAAAAAAATCATTTAGTAAAACGTAATTGTCGCGCGAGCATCGTTACGGTACCGCACTTCATCGTGAGACTAAAGATTTGTCTGTTATATTTTATCAATCTTTGACGACGACGACGACGACGACAACGAGAAATGGCAGATGCAGAAGTCGGCGGTCAAGCCACGTCTCCATCTAATCAGTTAGGAACGGGTAGCGGTGGTTCAGGGGCTTCATCTGCACCTACAGCAGCAACAACGGCGGCATCGGCGACGATTTCATCGAAAAAAGAAAAAACTGCAAAAAGAAAAAATCCCAAAGCCAAAGCTACGCATCCACCCACCGCCGAAATGGTAACCAACGCCATTAAGGGTCTGAAAGAAAGGGGAGGTTCGTCGTTGAGAGCGATCAAGAAGTATATCGCCGCCAACTATAAGGTCGATGCCGAGAAAGTATCGCCTTTCATTAAGAAATATTTAAAATCGGCGGTCGTATCAGGCACCTTGGTTCAGACTAAAGGAAAGGGGGCGTCCGGTTCGTTTAAATTGGCAGCAGCGGCGTCGTCTAGTTCGTCGGTTCAAACGAAACAATCGGCGGCAAGTGTTGTTTCATCATCCTCCGTTAGTGGTGGTGGTGGTCAAAGGAAAAGAAACACTACGGCAGCAACCAAAGCAGGCGGTAAAAAGAGTCCGGCGAAGAGAACGACGACGACGACGACGACGGCAGAAAAAAAAAAGACAGTCAAAAAGGCCACCGGGAAACCAAAGAAAGTTGCCGCCGCCGAGAAGAAGGTATCGGTGAAGAAGGCCGTCGAAAAGAAAATGGGAAAATCGGCTAGTTCGGGATCTTCGGCGATAACAGTTGGCGCCGCCGCCGCCGCCGCCGCCACGGTGCCATCGAAGGCAAAATCACCGTCGAAAGCGAAGAAATCAAACAAAGCTGGCCCTACCAAGAAACCTAAGGCTCCCAAACCGAAAAGTGCCAAGTCTCCAGCCGCAACCGGAGGCAAAGCGAAGAAAGCAGCTTCCCCAAAAAAGAAGAAGTAAACGGTTCTCTCCTTTGTGGTTTCATCATAATCTCGATCAAGAGGTATGAAGAAATCGAATGTGCACAACACAGATTGTTGACTACAACGACCGTCTCGTATTAACCACCTCCATCATCATCATCATCATCATCCGGAGAAGACGTAGAAAACCTGCACGTTTACAAAAGCTTTACGGTTTTCAAAAATCGGTTCTTTTTAGAACCACAACATTTAATGTCACTGAAAAAAAATTAAGAATAAACATCCCTTAAGTCATGATACTGATATATATATATATATATATATATATATATATATATATATATATATATATATATATATATATATATATATATATATATATATATATATATATATCTATATATACATATAATATATATATATATATATATATATATATATATATATATATATATATATATATATATATATATATATATATATATATATATATATATATATATATATATATATATATATATCCGAAAGGTAATATTAAATCGATACTACTAACTATTTGAAAAGGTTACCACCGAACGATGCCCGCGAGGATTTTATGCCGATTTAAGTCCCTCCATTTGTAGCGGTTTTTTTTTTGCGTTTCTCAGGTGTTTTTAACGTTTCCCAGTCACGTAATTCTCGATTCATATCGATAAAACGCTAAGGAGATCATGAGGTATTTTTTTTATTGATAATGCTATTGTCTTATGCCTGTCAGGCATTTCATTTAACTTTAATTGATGTACATACTTAAAGTATATCTATAGATCATGCAACTGTATAAGGAATACGTATCGATAGTATTTTTTTTTTTCATTCCAAAGATGTTTTGTTGGTCCTGAAAAGGACCGATATTTCGAATCAGGTAAAGATCCATCGTGCAGGGATGCAGCAATCCGTTTTAATATTTTATTTCGTTTTACTGTCGGTCTTCTTTGGCAATAGCACGGCCTGAATGTTAGGCAAAACACCCCCTTGTGCGATGGTCACGCCGGACAATAGTTTGTTCAATTCTTCGTCATTTCGAATGGCTAATTGTAAATGTCGTGGTATAATCCTCGTCTTTTTGTTATCTCTGGCGGCATTTCCCGCCAATTCCAATACTTCGGCGGCTAGATATTCCATCACCGCGGCCAAATATACCGGTGCTCCGGCACCGACACGTTCCGCGTAATTTCCTTTTCTCAACAATCTGTGAATACGACCGACAGGAAACTGCAATCCGGCACGATTCGAGCGAGACTTTGCTTTCCCTTTAACTTTGCCACCTTTTCCACGTCCGGACATGTTTGGTTATTTTATTTTGTTTTTTTAACTATAACCGTTCAGATTCGTACGACACGAACGTCGCAGAGTCATATGAGATACTGTATTATTTTCTATTTCTATTTTATTAGCCTGGTTTTTAAGTTAGCCTTTTCGGCCCTTACTTATATAGCATGAGATTGACCCAGAATGGGTTTCTAATTATTTTGAGGGTCTCTAGTTGACCCAGGAAATGTCGGAATGTTTGGTCCCGAAGGACGGAGGTCCGACTGTTCATGAAGTGGTTTTTCAATGAAGTCCAGGCGAACTTCAGGAGGTTAATTTGGAAAACCGATGAAGTCATCGGCGTTGCGGTGCTAATTTCTGCCGTTGCCGGGCCGACGCTGCGCATAGGTGCAGTCGCCGGGCCGGCACAGACAGAAACGCTAGATTGTGCGACGGCGGTAGCGGAGGCTGAGACTTACACAAGTCGGAAAACGAGAAAACTTCGTTAACCGGGTCTTGATGCCGGAGATTGGGGACGATGATATCGGAGTATTGCCCTGTGGCTAGGGCAGGAGGTCCGATAATTCGCGTAGCAGTGGATTGCTACCTCGCGAGGCTGTGAGCTTCAGCTTGGCGAGTGTGGTTTGATGGAATTGAGAGATCGGTGGCACGCAGGCCTCCCGATGGATTTGGTTATTTCTAACGTACCAAGGTGCGTCTAGGGCCACACGCAAGGATTTATTTTGGAAAATTTGAAGTTTCTTGATCAGAGTTGGACCAAGAAACCGGTAGTACGTATGGAAGCCGTACAGAACTACTGATCTGACAAGGATTTTGTAGATCATGACTTTGATTTTTGGAGCGAGGTTGCTCGTTCTGCATGAGAGCGGGTACAGCATTTTGATGATGCCGCAACCCTTGCAGATGGCTTGCTGGATTTGACTGGACCAAGAGAGATGTCGGTCGAAATGAAGACCTAAGTAGGTTGCTTTTTGCAACCATGGAATCGGAACTTTGTCCACCAGTAGCCTGTATTCTCTGATGAAGCGTTTATTAGTGAAGATGATCGCCTGAGTCTTTTTCGGATTGACTTGCAGGCGCCAGAATTTGAGCCAGTGGATAGCTGCATTAAGTTGCTTCTGGAGTTTGTTGTGAATCACAGAAGTCTGAGGAGACGCTACAAAGTAAGCTGTGTCGTCCGCGAAGAATGCGGATTTCACATCTTGTGAGCGTGGAATACCGGCCAAGTAGATATTGAACAAGGCCGGTGCCAGGGGGGAACCTTGCGGGACGCCCGCTTTTATTTGTTTTCTCGTGGAGACGGAAGAGTTTATTCGAACTTGGAAGGTTCTGTCTTCCAGGAATGAACGGATTAACAAGGTCAGATCTCGGGGAAATCCGAGAGAGATGGTTTTGTAGATGAGACCATCATGCCAGACTTTGTCGAAGGCTTTGGACAGGTCGAGAAGAACTGCTCCGAGATGCCATTTTTTCTCGAGAGCTGAATGGACTTTGCTGGCCAACCTGGCCGCTTGGTGAATGGATGAAAGACCTTTCCTGAACCCGAATTGTTCATCTGGAATGATCTTTTTGGAGTCGGTGAAGCTGTTGAGGGCTTCGAGGATGGTTTTTTCAGCGATTTTGGAGAGAGCGCTGAGGAGACTGATCGGCCTGTAGTCGGCCGGGCTCGGACTGTTGCATTTTTTGGGTATCACGGCAAGAATGGCGTGCTTCCATGAGCTTGGATAATGTTGGAGGCGCAGAATGGAGTTCACGATGTTTGTGATCTCCGCGATCTGCTTGCTCGGAAGTTTCTGAAGTTGCCTGGCCGTGATACCGTCAAAGCCGGGGGTTTTTCTGGGGGCGAAGCTTTTGATTATTGCTGTGATTGAACGGGGGGAAGCGAGATGATTTTGCAGGAAGGAGATTTGCGGGAAGATAGGTAGCTGGGCCGAAACCCTGCTGACCTCCGCATCGAAATTTGGATCTGCTTCGGGATGACGTTGACAGGTCATCTGAAGCTTGAAGGACTCAGCCAGAAGTTCGGCTTTGTCCACATCGGAGACGGCGACAGCGCCATCTGCATCCGATTTTAGCGGTGGAATAATCCTCCTGGATTTTCCCGCTAAAGACCTCGCCAGACGCCAGATCTGCCTGGAGTTCGATGAGTCCAGAGAGGAGAGCAGGTTACCCCACTTTACTTCTCTGAAAGACTTCATCGCTTGCCTGGCTTCTCTGGTCGCCTGGTTTGCCCGCCTTTTATCCTCGGGATCGAGGGTGGATCTGGCCCTTCTCAACAGGCGATTTCTCGCTCGGAGAAGGTTTTTCAGATCCAGCGGGAGGTCTGTGGTTAGCCTGGACTGGTTGGCTGGCCGTGGCTCCGAAGCGCTGTTGTAGGCCTGCTGAATGTCCTTGGACAGCTTGCTGACTGCAAGCTCGAGTTGCCTGGGGTCGTTGATCGTCGGTATGGGATCTGTAAGATGAAGAAGATTATTATATTTTGCCCAATCCGTGATTTTAATTGGGGGCCTGAAGGGGGCGTCCAGCAGGTGGTTGTCACCCATCTCGAGCAGGACTGGCAGGTGGTCGGAGTCCAGCTCGTGGATAACTCTCGTAGCTGTGGCTCTTCTGGAGTCTTTCACCAGAAAGAAGTCGATGACGGATCCGGTGTGCTGAGGAACTCCGGCGGCGTAGTGTGTTGGTTCGTCTGGATAAGCGATGTTGAATCCCCAGGTGTCGCAGATGTTTTTGAGTTCGCGTCCACGAGTGTTTGTGGACTGGCAGCCCCAATCTTCGTGGTGTGCATTGAAGTCTCCGCCGATGATTTTGGCGGAGGTTCCCTGCGCCAACTTTTCGTAGTCGGCTGGAGCGATGGTGTCCTGATTTCGCTGGTAGACTGAAGCGAGAATCAGGTTGCTTTGGTCTTCGAGCTCAATGGCGATTTGGGTGATTTCCAGACTGACCATGGCCGGAGGGAGCAATTCATGGTGGCGGATGCTGCTCTTTATCAGGATCGCAGTGCCGCCGCCTGGGCCGGTTTTTCTATCGTTCCGATAGATGGTGTAGTTGGGGATGCTGAATCTAGAGGAGGCTTTTAGGAACGTCTCCTGAAGGAGGGCGACGTCGATGTTGTAGGACGTCAGTGTGTCGGCAAGATCCTCCTTCTTGTCGCGCACTGAACTAGCGTTCCATGAGATTATCTTCAGCGTCCTTGGTCTAGTGGCCATTGCTGGGTTGCTGTGCATGGAGGAAATGAGTTAACGTGCTCATCATCTGGTTTTGTTGTTCGCACAGTTTTGCGATCATCTGGAGGAGTGGGTCGGGGGTGACTGCCGGTGGAGCCGAGTTCTTCTGTGTTCCCCATACATGAGTCGGTGGGGGGATCTTTACGGGGGTCTTCTTTGGCGGCGGTGGTTGCTGTTGGTTGGCCTCTGGTGTGGTTTTTTGGCCTTTGGTCGGGCGAGATACTGTATTAATCGGCATACCCCATTATATACTCAACGGACGAACCAGACGGTTAGTTGTATGGGCGGAGCTAAACGAACCCGTACGATCCGTCACAAAACGGACGAGGTTGCCCGTTCGAGAATCAGTTTACGATACGAACTTCTGCCATACGTACGTAAAATCGTTCAGTTTGTCCAACAACAATGCCACCTAAAACCAGCGGTAAGGCGGCCAAGAAAGCCGGAAAGGCTCAAAAGAACATCTCGAAAACCGATAAAAAGAAGAAGCGCAGGAGGAAGGAAAGTTACGCCATTTATATTTACAAAGTGTTGAAACAAGTCCATCCGGATACTGGAATTTCCAGCAAGGCCATGTCGATCATGAATTCTTTCGTTAATGACATTTTCGAAAGGATAGCTGCTGAAGCTTCCCGTTTGGCTCACTACAACAAAAGGTCCACAATAACAAGTAGAGAAATTCAAACGGCAGTCAGATTACTTCTGCCTGGGGAATTAGCCAAACACGCCGTTAGCGAAGGTACCAAAGCCGTCACCAAATACACCAGTTCAAAGTAAATACGTGAATGAAACAAAAGTAAGACTGGCGTCACAATTATTTCGAACGGAAGACGAAAAAAAAAAAAACGGCTCTTTTCAGAGCCACAAATGTTAAAGATAATAAAAAAAAGAACGAAAAATAAACGGTCTGTAATCGACTCCGAGCAAATAATACATCTAACTTATCCTTTAGGTCTTCGGTTCCCAATCGTTTTAGAATCGTCGTCGTCGTAAGTAAGAAAACGTTGCGACCCTCTTATTTTTTGAACACTTTGAGACCCCCTATATATTTTAGTCTTGAAGAGGCATTGGACCCTATAATATGGCGAAAATTACTTATTTTCAATAGTATATGTATCACTAGCGAGAGAAAAACCGGCGCGATAAATACGTTGTCGCGATCCACTAATTGGCCAAAAAGTTAAGTAAAATATGTTGCTACACCCTTTATGCGTTGCGATCCCCCTATTTTAGAACACATTGAGATCCCCTCTATTCCTGAATGCAACCCCCCTTACATTTTCTTTTAAGGAGGCGTGGACCGTAGGGGGCAAACGCTCGCCTTCACCATATTATAGAATATGGTGAAATTTACTTATTTTCTCTATTATAAGTATCACTAACGAGGGAAAAAATGGCGTGATAATTGTTTCGAGCGAGGAAAAAAAAAACAAAAAAAAAACAATGTCAACGTAAAATTAGCGTATAATTCTGAAATAAGAAAAAGAGCAACTTGATAATTATTTCGAATCAAAAATGAAATGAAAAAAAAAACCTCCAAGCTTATGTTTCGCTTTTGCTTTAAGCATCGTTTCGTATAACGAGTCGAAACAACGGGTTTTCTTGCACGATGTTTGTTTTCCCTTTCTTATTTATACATACTCATATTGTTGGTTCTGAAAAGAACCGGTTTTTTGTTATACTTTTATGATATATACGCACACATATACATTTACATTAATTATATTTAGGCACGTTCGCCTCGAATACGCCTAGCCAGCTGGATGTCTTTGGGCATGATGGTGACACGTTTGGCATGAATGGCACACAGATTTGTATCTTCGAAAAGACCGACCAGATAGGCCTCGCTGGCTTCTTGTAAAGCCATGACTGCGGAACTCTGGAAACGTAAATCCGTTTTGAAATCTTGTGCGATTTCACGTACCAAACGTTGAAAGGGTAATTTTCTGATCAACAGTTCGGTGCTCTTCTGGTAACGACGGATTTCTCGCAGGGCGACGGTACCTGGCCTGTAACGGTGAGGTTTCTTCACCCCGCCGGTTGCGGGGGCACTCTTTCTTGCCGCCTTGGTCGCCAATTGTTTCCTAGGAGCTTTGCCACCGGTCGATTTGCGTGCGGTTTGCTTCGTACGGGCCATCTCTCTCTTTACCGAATATTACAAGTACAGTCAAAGGTACAAGAACACTAAGGTTAAATTACGGATAGGAGTCGACAACGATGAGCACTTATCGAACGACAATTACAGAATGATGATCGACGCATACCAAAATTGGTGTTTTATTCTCTCAGGCGACTCGCTAGTGGTCCGGCAACTAGCTATTGGTCGGGTCGAGAGCAATGGGCGGGACGTTCCCGAAATCTGACAAAAGTAGCATATGTGTCATGTATGCCGACAGTCGTGTTCCGTCAATCCAAAACGAGGACGTTTCATTTATAAGAATTGACCAATCGATCGTCGATTTGAATTTAAAATAATTATATAAAATTAAAAAAAAAAAAAATGACCGGAAGAGGCAAAGGCGGAAAGGGGTTGGGAAAAGGAGGCGCTAAAAGGCATCGTAAAGTGCTTCGTGATAATATTCAAGGCATCACCAAACCTGCAATTCGAAGATTGGCCCGACGTGGTGGCGTCAAGCGCATATCCGGTTTGATTTACGAAGAAACCAGAGGTGTCTTGAAAGTATTCCTCGAAAACGTAATCAGAGATGCCGTAACTTATACGGAACACGCCAAGAGGAAAACTGTCACCGCTATGGACGTCGTGTATGCCTTGAAACGTCAAGGGCGTACTCTCTACGGTTTTGGCGGTTAAATTACCCGATGTTTTGCAATATTAAAAGAAAACAAACAAAAAAACGAATTCTAGACAGACACAAAAAACCGGTTCTTTTCAGAACCACAAAAAAAAAATACTTACATAAAAAAAGGGATACATTGTCGACAACATAGGTGAAATTTTCATCATTATTTATACGATTATCTAGAAAATTTTCTCACATATAAAATAAGATAGAAAAAGGGGGGAGACGGACACATTGTGGATAAAGCAGGTGGGGATGAATTTCCATCCCTAATTTTCGGGGAAGCATTCAATTTAACGAGCGCAAAACAAATTGAAGTAACGTGGATGAGAATAAGGTATCAGAGATGCAGTAACTGAATTCCTAACACGTCAAGAGAAAAACCGTCATCGCCATGGTTGTGTATGCCTTGAATGTATGTCAGGGGCGTACTCTCTACACTATTTTGGCGGTTAGATTTACTGACGATTTGCGATATTATAAAAAAAAGAACTCCGGGCATAAAGAAAGGTTCTTTTCAAAATCCACACTCACATAGAAAAGGGAGACATTGTCTCGATAAGTAATGTCGAAATGATTGTGGCGTGTTCATATATTAAATAAGAACAGATATTTTTGATATTTTTTGAGTTTTAGATAGTGGCGAAAAACCCAAATAAAGGATAAAAAATATTGTCTCGATAAAGCGGATGGAATTTTCATCGTTAATGTTATAGTGAATGTCTATATAAAATACATTGGACACATTGTGGATGAATTCTCATCGTTAATTTTCGGAAATGCCTTAAATGAAACGAGCGTACAGCTAACGTTAATGAGAATACGGTATCAGAGATGCCGTAACTTAAACAGAACACGCCAATTGAATAACCGTCATCGCCACGGACGACGTTGTGTATGCCTTGAAACGTCAAGGGCGTACTGCTTCGGCGGTTAAATTACCTGATGTTTTACAAAAAAAAAAAAAAATAAAGGAACTCAAGACACAATAAATAAACGGCTCTTTTCAGAACTGCGGCGGCGGCGGCGGCGGCAAAAAAACATACTTAAAAAAGTGACTAATTGTCGACACAGTAGGTGGAATTTCCATCGTTAATTACACCACGACGACTATCTATAAAACTTTCTTAAATATTAAATTAGGCAGAAAGAGGGAGACAGACCGACGACGGACACATTGTAGATAAAAGAGGTGCTATGAATTCCCTTCGTTAAATTTCGGGAAAGCCTTAAAAGAAACCAACGCAGTGCTAACGTGGATGATAATAGCGTAAGTCTCTTTTTAGTATTAAATCATTTATTCGAAATGATCAAATCATATAATTCTTGCGGTGGTTATTTAGGTAGGTAGAAACGCCGTCGCCATGTTTAAAGAAATACTTAAAAAAAAAAGACAATCGCCCTCGAGATGAGGGAGGATATTCCCGTTAATTTTTCCCAACCGTTCCGATTACAGACATGCCATTTGTTCGTTCCATAATTTACGTGCTCTATTTTTTATTTTAGCGGTACGATAGTTAACTAGGCGGTGTATAAGAACGAGACTCGTTTACCTTTCAAAGGGAGAATAGAACGGTGACAGGTCATCGGGAAAAACATTTTTTCGGCAAAGTCGTTTATATATCTCGAAATCCGAATACTCCACCGATCGGTGATATATCTGAGGTATTTGTATCGCCTGGACAATCTGTAATATCTGGTTTACTTAACTGAAATAATCGAACTAATTAGAATGTTTTTCTTGAAACGTCGAGATCGTCGGTTAGTTGTGATTTTTTTAAATTGAACCTTGTCGAAGGATCGACATGAACCAAATGCCTCCGGTAGCTTCAAGGTATTGACAACGAATCAAGTTAAATATTGCAATCCGGTGAATGGCATTTACTAATGAAAAATACAAAATAAAAACTTTGTTCCGAGCTCGTTAAAGGTCCCGGCGAAGCCGGAATCAGGAGCAGTGTCGACAGTCAGACGCTCAGTCCGCCGTTCGCCCGTTTTACTTACTATGCAACTTTTTGGTGGAGCGAGTGGGCATATTTAGTAAGACGCAACAGACGACGAAGGACGAGCAGCAATACGATTCTGTTCTTTAGCGAAACGCGATAGTAGTGAGTTCTTCGTTACATTAACATTTGACGATAACACGCGCGAGCGCGCGGCAAAATGGCAGACGCGGAAATCGCCGGTCAGGCTACATCTCCATCTAATCTGTCGGGCACAAGCGGAGGCGGTTCCGGGCCCTCGTCTGTACCGCCCGCACCGTCGTCGGCGGCGGCGGCGGCGGCATCGGCTTCATCAAAAAAGGAAAAAACCGTTAAAAGAAAAAATCCCAAAGCCAAAGCTACGCATCCACCGACGGCCGAAATGGTAACAAACGCAATTAAGGGATTGAAAGAAAGGGGCGGTTCGTCATTGAGAGCGATCAAGAAGTATATTGCCGCCAACTACAAGGTCGATGCCGAGAAAGTATCGCCTTTCATCAAGAAATATTTAAAATCGGCAGTTGCATCCGGTACCCTGGTTCAGACCAAAGGAAAAGGTGCGTCCGGTTCTTTTAAGCTGGCAGCGGCATCGTCTAGTTCGTCGGTTCAAGCGAAACAATCGGCGACGAGTGCTGCTTCTTCATCCTCTGGACAAAAGAAAAGAAATATTTCAGTGGGAGCGGCGGCGGCGGCGGCGGCGGCCAAAGGAGGTAGCAAAAAGAGTCCGACGAAAAGAACGACAGCGGCGGTGGCAGCAGCAGCAGCAGCAGCAGCAGCGACGACTGAAAAAAAGACAACCAAAAAGGCAGCAGGAAAATCGAAGAAAGCTGCGGTCGTCGTAGCCGAGAAGAAGGCTTCGGTAAAGAAAGCCGTCGAAAAGAAAACGGGAAAATCGGCTAGTTCGGGATCTTCGGCGGTAACAGTTGCCGCCGCCGCCGCTACGGTGCCATCGAAGGCGAAATCTCCGTCGAAAGCGAAGAAATCAAACAAAGCCGGCCCTACCAAGAAACCCAAGGCTCCTAAACCGAAAAGCGCTAGATCTCCAGCTGCCGCCGCCGCTGCCGGCGGGGGCAAAGCGAAGAAAGCAGCTTCCCCAAAAAAGAAGAAATAAACGAAGACCCCGATTTTCGTCGTTACATCTTAATCTTTCAAGAGGTATGAATAAATCGAATGTTCCCAATACAGATTATCGACGACCACCACCACCAAAACCATCATCTGGAATGATGATGTAGGAAAATATGTTTACGAAAGCGTAACATTTTCCAAAAAAAAAAAACGGTTCTTTTCAGAACCACAACATTTATTGTTACTTGAAATTAAAAGAAATATAGAAAAAAACATCCATTTAGACAAGACGCCGAAATATATCCGAGTAGTAATTCGATATTACTAATAATAACTGATTTTGTACAATTATATATTTAAAAAAAAATAAAAAAAATTAAAAAAAAATACAAATAAAAAAATCCATCGAGACTAGAACCGGCGAATAATATATATCTGACGTCCGTTGTTCGTTTGTAACTTTAATTTTTGTTTACGGATCAATATTGTTTTTTCTTTTCATAGATATTTTGTTGGTCCTGATAAGGACCGATATTTCGAATCAGGCGAAGACCATCATCATCATCATCATCTTCAAGTAGGGATAGAGAAGTTGTTTCGATTTTACTTCGTTTTACTGTCGGTCTTTTTTGGCAATAGCACGGCCTGAATGTTAGGTAAAACACCACCTTGTGCGATGGTCACGCCGGACAATAGTTTGTTCAATTCTTCGTCATTTCTAATGGCGAGCTGCAAATGTCGTGGGATAATTCTCGTCTTTTTGTTATCTCTGGCGGCGTTTCCGGCCAATTCCAATACTTCGGCGGCAAGATACTCCATTACCGCGGCCAAATATACCGGTGCTCCTGCACCTACGCGTTCCGCGTAATTTCCTTTCCTCAACAATCTGTGAATACGGCCGACCGGAAACTGCAATCCGGCACGATTCGAACGCGACTTGGCCTTTCCTTTAACTTTGCCTCCTTTTCCGCGTCCAGACATGCTGATTTTTTTTTGTTCTTTGCTTACAATTGATCAGATCGCACGGCACGACCGTCGTCGTAGAGTCAGATGAGAGACTATTTTCTGTCGGGATGTCCCCCCCTTCTTTCCTTCCTTTTTATATATATGCGGCGGTACAGTCTCCAATGGAATCGTAAAAATACGCCTTACGGTTAAATGGGCGGAGCATATCGTACCCGTACGCTCCAGTACAAAAAAGAAGTGAACTTTTATCGGCTCAAGGGTCAATTTATGATACGGATTTTTATTGTACCGTATGTACATTTAAAAAAAAATCGTCCTCTTTGTCCATAATGCCACCAAAAACTAGCGGGAAAGCGGCCAAAAAAGCGGGAAAGGCACAAAAAAACATCTCGAAAGGTGATAAAAAAAAGAAGCGCAGGAGGAAGGAAAGTTACGCCATTTATATTTACAAAGTGCTGAAACAGGTACATCCGGATACGGGAATTTCCAGCAAGGCCATGTCGATCATGAATTCTTTCGTTAATGACATTTTCGAGAGGATAGCGGCCGAAGCATCGCGTTTGGCTCATTACAACAAAAGATCGACCATAACCAGTAGAGAAATTCAAACGGCGGTCAGATTACTTTTACCGGGTGAATTAGCCAAACACGCCGTTAGCGAGGGGACCAAAGCCGTGACCAAATACACCAGTTCCAAGTAAAAATAGATAAACGTATCAAAGATCAGAAGCAAGAACTGGCGAGATTAATATTTCGAACGATAATAAAAAGAAAATGGCTCTTTTCAGAGCCACGAATTTTAAATATAAAAAAAAAAATATCAAGCATATCGCCTATCCGCACAGACATCTAGGTTCGAAATTAGCATTAGATGCATGAAAGTAAAATATTTTTAAACACACACACACACAAACTGAAAACCCGAATATTATTGTGGCTTAATGCCCGAGTTGAAATTAGCGGGATTTTTTTTTTCCAGCGATAACGCTCGACGCTTTTTTAGAGTGTATGTGTATAGGATGTAAATGATTATTCTCGAAAAATAAAAACTTTCGATCTATCCGAGAGTCGTCCATCTTGTACATGATATGTGCTAGCCGGGCTCTATGGTTTTGGCCGGTTTTCCCAAAATTCGTCGAAGAAAAAAGACAGCCTCCATAGGTGTCGTTGGTTTTTTAAATGTCCTTATTTTTTTTTCGCGGGAACCCTCAGGTGGTTATTGACTCTTGGTGTAACATACTTTGTTCCAAAATTTATCTGATATATATATATATATATATATATATATATATATATATATATATATATATATATATATATATATATATATATTTATTATTATTATTTACTTATGGGCCCTGGTGGACCACGCGATGTACAATTAGAGGCGTTTGTTGTTGTTAACCTTCCTTCGCACCCATACTAATTTCATTCTTTCGCTATGAGCGTTTTTCCTTTCGTCAGACCAAGTTGTTCCGGTCTTCCTACATTTTTCTCTCTGGCCAACCTTCCAAACGTTCACCTTGTGTCTGAAACAGCCTCTATCCTGAATTTCACTTTGTGTAATATTTGCTGATCTTAGGTCCTCTTTAATTGCAGCAATCCATCTAATTATTTCTACTTTAGCTCTACTCCTATCAGCAAGGGGTACGGAATCCTCAAACTTTTGTACTTCTTGATTTGTCGTTCGAGTAAACTATCTCCGATAGTTAAAACCCAATTTTACGTAACAATGATAAGTCCCTTTTATTTATACGGTCTTACGATTTATTTTCGTTTTCTAACGCCGACGGCGGCTAAATAACTTCACAAACGTTTCAGAACAAAACCTTGCGTATGGCACTAAACGCGCCGTGGTACGTTCGAAACACTCAAATTATTATAGAGACCGGTGTACCCCCGGTCTCTAAATTCCATTCCCAAATTTACGCCAAGTTTTGCCTACAGGCAAGCTTGAGCGAAAACCCGCTAGTCCTATCTATACCGGACAACCTACCCGGATTTTCCGGGTAAAGCTAGCCAATTGCCCCAATTTGCCTTACGGGCTGCGAGCAGAAAGGAATCGAATTTTCGATTCCCGGCTCGCGTAAGACCGCTTCGACAACAGTCCCTAACCGCCGTGGCCAGGCGGTCTGAGAGATCATCTCCGATCGATCGGACCGGACCAATGGCAAAAAACCCGTCATATTGCTGATGGGGAAAAAGCAAAATTTCATTTTCCTTTTCTTTCATATTAATCTCAGAAGTTCGCCAGGATCATCTTATAGACTATCCTTTCTTATCTATGCCACTTGCTAGGCATACCCGGGTCAGATAGAGACCCTAAAAAATTAGTGCCCATATAGGGTAAAGTTGACTAGAAACGGGCAAGAGCCTTGAGGGCTAACCCAAAAGCCTGGCTAGATAAGTCGAAGTCGACTCTACTCCTATTTTCATAAAATTCGACTATTTGTCTAGTTAGCCTACTCGGATTCATCCGTTTTATGTGTCCGTAAAATTTAAGTCTTCTTTTTCTCACATATCGCTATGTATATCTGAGTATTGTTTGATCTCTTGGTATTCCCGATGTCGGTATGTTGTGGCTATTTATTTGTTTGGGGCCTAGGATTTTTCTTTCCTTCTTTTCAATGTCCTCGATGTCCCTCTTTCTATTCAAAATGAGCGTTTCTGCAGCATATAGACATTCTGGCTTAATAATTGTGTTGTAATGTCTCAGTTTTATGTTTTTAGATAGGCACTTTTTGTTATAAATATTTTGTGTAAGCCTTAATGCCGTTTCCATTTTTTGACATCTATCCTTATTGGCCGCTTTTTCCAATCCATTTTCCATGATTATTTCACCCAAATATTTGAATTGAGAGACTCGTCTGATGTTACCATATTTTGTTTTTAGAAATGGCGTTCTTAGTCTGTTGCAGGTCATGTTAGCTTATGGCGTGCTTAGTCTGTTTCCTTTAGGATTTCAATCTGTATCTGTGCCCTTAATATATCTTGAGCTAAAATTGCTAGATCATCAGCAGATGCCAGACAATCAGTATTGATGTTGGTTCTCCCCAGTTTAATGGGCTGGTCAACATTCAGGGCCAACTTATTTTTTTTCACGCCACTCCTATATTATTTTTTCTAGAACACAGTTAAATAGGAGTGGCGAGAGTCCTCCATCCCCTCGTCTCACTCCAGTTTTAATTTCGAAGGGCTCTGAGAGATGTCAACCATGAATTTTACTTTTAACCTTGTGTTAGTTAACGTTGCTTTAATAATCCCCAGCGTTTTTTCAGAGATCTGGTCCTTGTTCTTTCGGAAGATTCGGAATAAAGATTCGCGGTCAATAGAGTCTCATGCTTTTTTGAAATCCACAAATGTACAGACGAGATTTTTATTGTACAGTTCTTGATGTCTTAGAATCAACTTTAGATTCAGGATCTGTTCAGGGCTGGATCTGCCCCCCGGTCGAAAACCTGGTTGATATTCACCAATGTTAGGTTCTAACTGTCCCTGTGCTCTGTCTAGTAGACATTGAGATAGAATCTTGTAACAAACTGGGAGAAGAAATATCCCTCTATAGTTGTTTACATCCGTTCTATGTCCTTTCCTATGTAGTAGATAGATTAGAGCTTCTTTCCAATCTTCCGGAATCCGTTCGGTTCGCCTAACTTCTCGTAGAATTTTGGTTATTTCCTTGATTGTGTACCTGGGGACCAGCGGATTTCAAAAGTTCAGCAGTGATTCCATCTTCTCCAGAAGCTTTGTCATTTTTAAGCCGCTCGATTTGCCTAATTATTTCATCTTCTTTCGGTGGTAATGAATCTGGGTTTGTTTGTTTAGGGTTTAGTGTTGCTAATTTGTTTAAGGGCTCAGGACAGTTTACTATTTGTTCTAAATATTTCGCTAGTTCTTTGCAATTGTCTTGGTTATTTAGAGCTGATTGTCCGTTTTCATTTTGGAAGCAAAGACTTTGCGGTTGATAGCCTATTAATTTAGTTTTAAATGTTTTATAAAAGTTTCGGGTGTTAGTTTTTTGGAAATCTTTTTCTATTTCAATAAGTTGATTGTTTTCATATTTTCTTTTAGTTTCTCTAACTAGCTTCGATGTTTCTTTTCTTACTTCCAAAAAGATGTTATAGTTTATAACTGTCTTTTGACTGTTCCAATCTTTGAATGTTTTACTTCGGCTTAATACTCCTTGCTCGCAAACTTCATCCCACCACGGATGTTTTCTACGTTTTTGTAAAGGGACCAACTTTAAGGCTGTTTTAATAATTTTTTGTTTCAATTCTTGCCAGTTCTGTGCTGGTTGTTTATCTAGCTCTTCTGTTAGGGCTGGTTTTATTTTCGTTGGGTCAAACTTTGGTATTAGCAGCCTCTTTTGAATAAGTTTTCGAGGTTTTCAGCTAAGTTTGATACTAGTCAGGTGGTGATCCGTGTCTATATTTGCTCCTTTATCGACTCGAACGTTCAAAATCTCTTTATAATTGGGGTACGAATTGGCAACATGGTCATTTTGAAATTCATCCATGTACGTGTTTGGGCACATCCATGTCTTTTGTTTTGTTATTTTCTTCTTAAATTGTGTTGACATCCTTCTTAGATTAAACTGCGAACATAGTTCAACCAATTTTCTACCATTATGGTTGGCCCATTTATGAGTTGGAAAACTGCCGACAGTTTTCCTTCCTGTACTTTTTTCTTTCCCTAGTTGGGCGGCGTTGAAATCACCCGATAGGATTTTTACATGGTTGGTAGGAAATTTAGAGATAGTCTTTTCCAGAATTTCCCAGGACTTATTTACTTTTTCAAGATTAGATTTATTTTCTTCGTTAACCGGGAGGTGTGCATTGATTAATGTATAGTTTTTGTTAGCACATTTGAGGATAGTGTCATAAGTCGATTATTTACTTAGCCCGGACGCCCCAGAATCCGAAAGTCCGGTTGGCAGAGGATTGTCTACCTCCTGGGGTAATTTTGTAATTACTAGAACGATTCATCTTGTACTTTGAATTAAAGGTTTGAACCATGACGGTTCAGAGGTTAAGACTGGAGGGGGTTAGTTCCAGAATTTAAATATCAGCCGCACCACTGGTGAACAGACGCTGACCATTCAACCGCTTGATACAAGTCAGACGCTAAGTGGATTTTGTTTTTTTTTGTGCCTTGGTTCGGGGCTGCTTATTTTGAGATATTCGCAGCTGTCCATTAATATCTAATGGAACTTTCACTATCCACCACCCGTGACCCGTCCAGTATCTTAGGCTGGATATATATATATATATATATATATATATATATATATATATATATATATATATATATATATGTATATATATGTATATATATATATATATATATATATATATATATATATATATATATATATATATATTTGTATATATATATATATATATATATATATATATATATATATATATATATATATATATATATATATATATGTATATATATACGTATATACATACGTATATATATAAATATATATATATATATATATATATATATATATATATATATATATATATATATATATATATATATATATATATATATATATATATATATACATATATACATATATTATATTTACACACTTTTTTTATATATATATATGTATAAACACATAAATATACAAACACATACAAATATATATAATTACAAAATCTCACATATATGATGTATCGATCGTTTTTGCCGAACGTTTTCCAATCGGTCGGTGTTGCTTGTAAATCAGGGTCGTGCCGTCGTTCGCGGATCGACGCCGGATTTAAGATTCCGCCGCCTCATGTGGTGATCCGAGGTTCGAGCGGCGAGTCAAGTCGTCTGTTCGGATACACAATCGGGTCCCTCTAATGTGGTGATTTTTACTACACACAGCGAGATCGTGAATTCGGCGGACCGTTAAATTTTTACGTGTCACGATTCATATGCGATCGGTTGTATTTTGTGTTGACATTTTCGCATGTTCCTTATATAATAATGCGTTCATGCGAAAAGTCTGTAACAATAACGTACACGTGCGGTAACTCTCAGCTTTCCGAGCGAGTTTTCTAACACGAAACGCTTCTCGTACGAGTTTCCCTTGTCGCTTTCAATCTAGCGAAGTGGTTCGGAGAGAATGTTTCGAGGTTTTATTGATGCCGAACGACGATATATCTTATGTATGGTCGTATCGGTTGTGCTCGGTTGGTCGTTTGCATCGATTTTTTTTTTGATTTATTATACAAACTACGTTTTTGATATTATTTCGTTCTACGAGTACGACGACGGGGAGTAGTGCTGTTGTCTTCGAACGTACCTTTGTCGTTGCTGCCGCCGCCGCCGCCGCCCGATGTAATAAATCGTGTGACGGCATGACGCGCGGTGACGCAGACGATAAAATTAATGACGATCGATAGCGCAGCAGCAATACACTCCGACGGCTACATCTCACACACGAATAAATATATAAAAAACGGTGGTAGTTGTTTAAGACAAATAATAATAGTAATAATAATAATTAAAAAAAAGAACCGATGATACGACACAAGACACTAATTATAATGCAAGAGCGTGGCGTCTTGACCGGTTTTTCCGTCGTCTCGACGCACACTCGTCGTCGTCATCGAGAAAGTCGTCACGTTTCTCGTACCTACGCACGCACGCACGCAATCGCCCACCGATCCATACAGACCACGACGCACCGTTGTGCGCCGCCGCCTGCCTGGAGGAGGAGGGTGGTAAACGAACGAGCGAGCGACGGCGAAACGAACGACACTCGACGTGCGGACAACAGCAGCAGCAGCAGCAGCAATTGCAGCTCGCGCGCACAGTTCCCTGGTTGATCCTGCCAGTAGTCATATGCTTGTCTCAAAGATTAAGCCATGCATGTCTCAGTACAAGCCGAATTAAGGTGAAACCGCGAAAGGCTCATTAAATCAGTTATGGTTCCTTAGATCGTACCCACAATTACTTGGATAACTGTGGTAATTCTAGAGCTAATACATGCAAACAGAGCTCCGACCAGAGATGGAAGGAGTGCTTTTATTAGATCAAAACCAATCGGTGGCGGGTTCGCGCTCGTCATCGTACAACTTGGTGACTCTGAATAACTTTACGCTGATCGCACGGTCTCGCACCGGCGACGCATCTTTCAAATGTCTGCCTTATCAACTGTCGATGGTAGGTTCTGCGCCTACCATGGTCGTAACGGGTAACGGGGAATCAGGGTTCGATTCCGGAGAGGGAGCCTGAGAAACGGCTACCACATCCAAGGAAGGCAGCAGGCGCGCAAATTACCCACTCCCGGCACGGGGAGGTAGTGACGAAAAATAACGATACGGGACTCATCCGAGGCCCCGTAATCGGAATGAGTACACTCTAAACCCTTTAACGAGGATCAATTGGAGGGCCAGTCTGGTGCCAGCAGCCGCGGTAATTCCAGCTCCAATAGCGTATATTAAAGTTGTTGCGGTTAAAAAGCTCGTAGTCGAATTTGTGTCTCGCGCCGCCGGTTCATCGTCCGCGGTGTTAACTGGCGTTTCGCGAGACGTCCTGCCGGTGGGCTTAGTCGGTTGCCGTCTGTTCGGGCGTGCGCCTCGCGGCGTGCGTTCGTTGGCGTTTAACGGCGGCCCAAATCAATCCTGCCGCGGTGCTCTTCACTGAGTGTCGAGGTGGGCCGGCACGTTTACTTTGAACAAATTAGAGTGCTTAAAGCAGGCTAAAATTTCGCCTGAATACTGTATGCATGGAATAATGGAATAGGACCTCGGTTCTATTTTGTTGGTTTTCGGAACCCCGAGGTAATGATTAATAGGAACGGATGGGGGCATTCGTATTGCGACGTTAGAGGTGAAATTCTTGGATCGTCGCAAGACGAACGGAAGCGAAAGCATTTGCCAAAAACGCTTTCATTGATCAAGAACGAAAGTTAGAGGTTCGAAGGCGATCAGATACCGCCCTAGTTCTAACCTTAAACGATGCCAGCTAGCGATCCGTCGACGTTCCTCTCCGATGACTCGACGGGCAGCTTCCGGGAAACCAAAGCTTTTGGGTTCCGGGGGAAGTATGGTTGCAAAGCTGAAACTTAAAGGAATTGACGGAAGGGCACCACCAGGAGTG